>VZRQ01008071.1:408302-438340 GCA_013397975.1 Machaerirhynchus nigripectus | reverse complement strand
CTTATGGGGTTCGAAACCTCAGATTATACCCAGTGAGGAATGCTTGGTTCCTCCCCCTGGGCGGAGCATCTCACAATGGGATGGTGTAATTTTATGAGTCCTGCAGTGAGGCTTAATAGCCCAATTAACAGAAGATGTCCATCTGGAGGGAGTTATCAGGGATGTGTCATGGAACAGATAAGGAACACTGCCTCACCTGGTTTTAACAGATGGTGATAGAATACATACCTTTGGTTACATCTTACACTGTAACCTAAGACAGCTATTCTCTTTTCCTCCAACTTCTATGCTTTCTCTGTTCTGTACGGTTTATACTTCTAGGATGCTTAGCCAGTAAAATTCTACTGAATTACATCTTACACCAAGTCTTCCTTTGAAGAAGACTTAAGAAAAGTTCCTTTTTTTTTCCTTGATTAGGTTCTCCTCATAGGTGCTTGTCTGGGTGAAGTCTCACTTACGTGGACTCATCTGGGCGAAATCTCACTCTGTCTGCTTCAGAGTTAATTGTAACATGGGCCTTTTCCTAAGGCAAGGCTGGCCACATCTTATAAAAATGATGATCTCTGCACCAAGTGCTGTGATTATTCGGCAGAGGACTGAGTCTTTCACTTGGGATATTTCATAGGACAATGGACACATGTCCTGCCAGTGCTCAGAGCTGACTGAAATCCACGCTGGCATGGTTAGTACAGTTCTGAGCTAGGTCTGTTTGTTCATATTCTTGTGGCTCAAAGTAAGGGTGGTGTATAGCCTGTGCAGCGCTGTACAGTACTTTTTTTTTCAGTCTGAAAAGAAGAGCTGATATTATCTAAGGATATTATATTAAAAAGGTAGTCTGAAATTAACAGAGACAATTCTGAAACTTGAACAGATCTCCAGATGTTCTCCAGTACAACAGCTTTTCAAAAATTAAGTACAAATACTTTGTGATATGCTACCCCAGGACTGCCCTGTCCACTTGGTCTTTCTAGCTATGGTGACATGTCACTAAATGCTCATCAGCTAATCCAGTTTAAAATGTTACATCCACTGTTTCTATCACTTAATCCCACTCCTTCTTAGCTCTGATAACCCAGCTTTTCATGTGAACCTTTTCACAGGCGCATTTGTGGAAAATGAAGACTAAGTGATCACTTTCTAACATTTCTTTTTAAGGAAATCTGTTATTTTAGGCCAGGACATTTAAAATTTTTTTTGAGATTTGCCATGCTCAAATCCAGAGGAGATGCTAAACTTCTGGAGAGGGGGTGTAGCAGAACACAGCTGGGCACAAATGTAAATCTGGAACCAGATTTGCTGCCAATACAATAGCAGCTTGTGTGGAGAGAGATATGCTTCCCTCTAACTCACTATCATTTAAAAATTGAAAATTCTCAGTTGAGCTTTTTTAGCATTTTTTAATGGTGAAATTCTCAGAATTCAGAAAGGATTTGCAGAACAGGACAGTCAGGAACAGCTGCCAGGCTTTTAATGACTTCTGGAAGCAAGTAATAATCCAACAGGTTTTGGTGATGAATGAACTCAAGATGTATTAAAGATGGAACCTCTTTCTCTGTGTGTTCTCAGGGCAATCCTGCCTAAATTAAAGTAGGTAAGGGAAAAAAAAAGTCATATTTTTCTATTCATATGCCCCCCATTCATCTGTTTCATTTATGAGTTCCATCTCATCATAAGCACACACAACTTGCAACAAAGACTGTCTCCATACGCCTGTCTTTGAGGGACACAGCACACGATTCCCATGTCTGGCTGTGGTTCCTGGCTAGACTGGCTTAAAAATTGTGTATTAGTCAGATGTTTTCTGTCAATGAAGATAAAAAAGGAAATACTTCAGATGTACTTCTAACAAGATAATATATTTGCTCAGGCTGAGGTCTTACTCTTTAAGTAAATTACAATAAAGTATAGTTGCTACTATGATTTTCTAAACATATGTTTTCTAACTAATTATTGTTCCCTTTCAGTTTGTTGTGCCAGAATTACTTTTTTCTTTCCTGATATGTATTTGAATAGCAATTGACTCTCTCAGCTAAGTTTGAAGTATTACCACAGGGAATTAAATTGCTCTATTGCTATGCTGATAAAAAAAAGAAAAAAAAAAGCAAGTATAAATCTTACTTCCCAAAGACTATTATATCTAGCATGGTTTTCATTCAGGGCTGTCATTGCTCACTTCAGATACTAGCAATTTCTTCAGATATTGGAAAATATTTTAATCTGACCACTTGTTTCATCCATCTGTCCTGAATGAATATCTAAATTTACTGGTACACCTTGAGGCTGCTTCAGTTTCATAACGCTCTTTGCAACTCAAGTGGCTGAAAAAGGTAAGAGCTGAATACAGAGCCTGACCTGCCCAGATGATAGCCACTGCCTCAATAAACACTGCATAGGTTTGCACTCTGGAGTTTGCCCGAGTGGACACATGGCTAGCCAAATGAGTGAGCCTATGGCAAAACTCATGCAAAAAAATAAATGTCATTCTTCTCTTGGACAGCACTGCAGGACTCACGAAAGACTTACTGTGCTTGCATCTATGCTTGTTTCTTCTCTAAAGCAAGTTTTTGGTCATCATTCTCAATTTGTGTATTGTGGATTTAAGTGGATTTCCCTTTAAAAGCATCCTGATGCTGCCAGAACAATAAGGGTAAACGTGAAAAGCTTAAACATCCTCCAGATACATGCCAAAGAGATTCCCATTACAAAACAGAGGATGAGTAAAAAGCACATGCTAGAGGGTCTGTCATGAAGATCTTATTTACAAGGACAGCAGTTTTTTACAGTATCTGCAGAGAATAATAATAATAATAATTCACAGATTGAGAGAAATCTGTGACGAATCTCTCAATTCCTTCTTTTACATATTGATAAATAAAACAACATTTTCTTCCACTGAGTACATACACCTTTGGGCCTGCAATACTTCCACTACTATTAAAAGAAGAGATGTGATACTCATTTGCTCAGTTTTTTGAAGGTCTTTCCATCCAGTTGCATGTCTCTTAGTACTAGATGAATTAATAGATAATAGTGCCACTGCCTGAAGCACTGCTGTGTAGAAGTGGTAACAGATTGTCTAATTTCTAAGGGGTTGATTTAACCTTAAAAATATGGCTGTGGTTCTGCACTATACGAAACAGATGGGTTGTTTGTACAATTAGGCCTTAAGTGTTAAGTTCTTCTCTTGATAAAAATGCCCAAGACCTCTATGACCAACTATCAGTTAAGGTGTGTGTGTCTAGTACACGAAAGGATACAACCCTGAGTGTTACATAATGTTTGCTGTCTGACGTTCTGGAGACGGAAGGGCAACACACTGCACATTTCTGCCCCATGTTACCGCTGCTCTTAATTCGTGAAATCAAACCATTTATGGATCATAACCAAATTTATTTGTGGTTATTAAAACCCCACATCTCATCAAGGGCCTGACTCTGCTCCATCAGTGAACATGCCAGAATTTTTGGGTTAACAGCTTTCCAAGTTATTATGTTGTCAGTTGTCACACTTCTCTTTAACTAAGACCAGGACATCTCAGGCAGCAGTGGCCAGATACCAGTGTCTTAGTGCTAGCATCTGCTCCCGAGCCTGCAAAGTTAGAGGCTGTACTGGGTGCAGGTACACACTCGTCCATGCATGTTTTGCAACTGTTCATACACAGCTATTGTAAACTGTGATTTAATCTGCTGCTTCTATTTTGAACTTGTCAGTGCTCTCTTTTAGATCTAGACCAACTGTTGCATTTTTTAATATACAACCTTTAAAAATTATTTTGAGGACCAACAGGAGAGTACTGGTAAATTCTTTGAAAATTGATGGTGTTTCACACTGAGGAGGTGCCAGTTCTTTTGGGATCCCAGTAAGAAAGGCATTGACACTCAGAGCTGGTTAGATGATTTATTTAATACGGAAACTGTAGAGGAGGTGACAGCAATCTGAGTCCCTTTTGAAGCTGGGAAGTGCAGCTGTTGCAGAGTTAGAGGAGCCCCTCCTTGTGACAGCCCACCACACAGCGTTCCACTGGGGCTGGGGTTTGCCAGCTTGGTGTTCACTGGCATTCCCAGGTACAGATTCATCCGTCACTGACAGCTGTCAGGTTTGGAATCCGGACTCAGCTTTGAAAAGTCCTGGGAATAGTGCACTCCAATACTCTTACCTCAAAGAGGTGCATACGTTATTTGAAGTGCACAAGATAAGGAACTACACATGTAATTATGGCTGAATACATACTGAATACATGGGAATTGGTTACCCGTGAATTTGTTATGTATACTTTGATGAGTTATGCTATGGTATAAAGAAGTTGTATGGTATCTATAAGAAAAAAATCACTTTTCAATACAGTGCCTCTTCTGGGGCCTTTGCTTTATTTGAGCAAGTAGTCTTGTGCTTTTCGTCAGGTTTTTATTTACTATTTGGTTTGAGTTTCAGATGAAAATTCTTTACCAAAACTGAATTACCAAAAGGAGACTGTATCACTGTCCCATTTTTCCATGTGTCAGTTTCAATCATAATTGATTTCCAATTCTGATTCGCTTTGTTGCACGTGCTCTTGACAGGAGTATTTGGTACAGCTCTGTGCTTTCCTGACACATATTAGCCAATGACCTCGATAAAATGAGGCCTGCATACCTTTGCCATAGCCACGAAGAAAGGAGTTCAGGATTCCCTGCTCCATCACATCACATCACATCACATCACATCAGGTACCTCTTTACCCGGACTGAAAAGTAGGCCAGACATTCACATTTTTCTAGGCCTTACAGCAGAGCTAAATGAGTTTTGAAAACTACTGCTATTTTTACACTGCCTTGATAAGCTTGCTGTGAAAAGGTACACTTAGAAGGAATCACTGTGGAATATCGTCCCGGCCAGAAAAAATGATCTAATGTGAGTAGGTCCTGGCACTTGGTGACTGACAAATATTGTAATTTTGCCAATTCTTTTTCCATACAGTTTTTAAAGGATAAAAACAATTTCCAGTAACTGGACCCAGAGGAATTACACTTGTTTAGAAATATAATTGTGAATTAGTCTAGTTAATCACTTACAACAGACTGGAATAATATTCCAAATGGTATTTATTATGAAATCATACAGAGCATGGCAGTAAACAGATTTGCATTAGGATCTGCAAGGTAAAACATCTGATTTATAGAAGTGCCATGTTAGATATTTAAGGTTCACTCCTCATTCCTCATTGTTCCTTCATGTGTAACTTCTGACCTTTCCCAACCCTTCAAACAAAGCTTTTGAAGCTTTCTTTTCTATTACCTGCAAGAAGGACCCAAGCCACAGCATGTTGCTAAACATATGCACTGACTGACCTGTAGGGAAAAAAGCAATTCTTCACCTTTCTCCTTACTTTTAAGGCTGTTTGGTTTACTCTCAGCAAAACAGCAAATACTGGAACCAGCCATTTCCCTTTGAGTCAAACGCAGTTTTCTGGGCAGAGAGACCTTACACATGTCATGGCTTAGGAATGGCAGTCCCCAGTTCAGTGCCCCCAGCACGACTCTCCAAACCATGCTCCACTCTCTCTCGCTCCCCTATTTTCCCCTCTCTGTCCCCTGCAGCAGAATGGAGAAGAATTGGAGACACAAAAGGCAAAGGTCAGAGGCTGAGATAAGAACAATTTACTGGAAACAGCAATGAAACAAGAAAATGAACAGTAACAGCAACAATACTAATGACAGACAGTACAAGAAAAGAAATTACGCAGATGGAAAAATCCCCGATAGCAGACAATACCAGAGGGCTCCCTCTGCCACGCCTACTCCACTGCAAGGCACCTCTTCTCCTCAGAAGAGTCCCTTTTCCCAGCCCTGGCAATGATGTGAGGTGGTACAGAATAAGCTCTACATCCCAGCCATGCCCACTCCTGACTACTGCAAAAAATTACTCCTGTCCTGACCAGAACCAGGACACCACAACACTACCCGTACCAGGGTACCTCTGCATGATGGGAGACCACAGGGCAGCATGTCTAGATGGCCTTTGACATCTCTATATCCTGGGCTTATGTCAAACACAATCACTCCAGTGTTTCCATTTTTATTAATGGGATTTCATCCCTTTAGCATAGTAAGTATGTTAGGGAAAGTGTATCCTTCAGGATGGAGAAGCAAATGAATATATTTCAGAGTGACAACATTAAAGACAGCTGGGTGGTGAAAGCCCCTTACCCACCCTGTTAAAAACAATACAGAGCCCCTTTGGTTAATACACACCATATGAGTGACTGATCATATTCATCACTTCAAACATTGCTTCAGGGGGACTTTGAGTTGCTTAAGGGCTCATTGGTAGACAGAAAAAGAAGAAAATAGAATCTGTAATTAAATCTGTTCAAGCAGCAGATTTCAGTTGCAGTTTTGTTGCTCCTTTAACCAAAAAATTCAAGCAGCAATTTATGAACTGCCATCATCCAGAGAATTCCTTTCAGTAAAGTAACACCTCTGTAATTCAAAGCTATCTGATAGCTGGCCTTTGAAATTACAGCTGAATATGGACTGAATTCTGTGTAGCTTGTACAAAACTGTATTTTTTTTAGCAGTGTCAGTCCACAGGCCGCAAACACAGATTAGAAGGCACAGGATACATTTATGCTTAAAGCTTTGTGCAATAAAACAGTTGATGGAAAAAAAACCAAACAACTTCTTCCTTGCTGGCACGTATTTCCCCATTCAGCATATTTCCTCCTAGTTTACTTGTAAAAAATTCAAACTAAAAGAACCTGCTAGATATAGATTTATTCTTAGACTTTCAGTCTGCTCTGCTTATGTAGACAAATGGTACCGGAACAGCAGTTTTATGGAGACACCTCTGTCGGCACCTATCAGAGTTGCAGCAGAGAACGAGGAAATGCATTGTAGCACATTGTTCTGGGGTGAAGTCCACCCGCAGCTTTACCACAAATATGAATTCATTTACTATTGCAGAATTCTGCTCTACATTTTTCAAGCATTTTGGATCTGGTATTCCATCATCAGATGAATGTTTTCCCAAACCATAGTTCTTACTGGGAATTTCATGTATAGGAAATGCTGTGAACAGGAGCTGCAGCAAACTGTCTCATAAAGATTCTCTACTATCACTTGTTTTTATTACTATCCTCTGGAATGGTTCTTTCCTTCTGTCTCCATCTTATGCTGATTTTTTGTTTTCAATTCTTAACATTCAGTGTATACTTTGGATAATACTTGAAGTAAATTCTTATTCGGATTTTTTTTTGTCTCCTCCACTGAATAAAATTTTTTTGCAGTTGTCCCATTCCACCTGAAGAACTCAAAGATATGTATTTCCTTAATTTTTTCACAACGCCATTTAAATATTTGGCAGATTAAATTTAAATAATTAAACACTTGAATTTAAATATTTAAATATTTAAATCCCTTTATGGCAGTATCCCAGTTCCTGCCAGTTTCACATCTTAATGCAATGGTTTTGGCCAAAAAGTAACCTAATGTGCATAAATTCTCGTGATCTAAAACACCGTGGTACTGAAAAGCTAAGCACTCATCCCTGTTACGACAATAAACTCTCTTCCTTCTGTTGCAAACCTCAGCTTGTATCCTGTTGGCCCTACTGTCCTTCTTACAATCCCGCTTCCTGCTGCTCAGTAGCCAAAGGATTAGTATTAAGCTAAGCATTTCAAAGCCTTGTCTGTAAATCTCTGGATCCCGTAACTGCAAAGGCTGATGAGAAAGTTCAATCACTACTGAACAGCAGGTCACCTACCAGGAATGCCTCCTTGTTTCTGCAATATTATGTTATTTATTTATATTCTGTGTTTCCAACTGGAGTTTCAAGAGTATGGCACATCCATACTCTTGAATTTGGAGAGACTTCCAAAGTCTTTAAGTTCTTAAATTTCCTTAAAACACAAATTTCAAGGAGCAAAATTAGGCACCCCTAAAAACACTATTCCAAACCTATTTTGTTTTCTTTTCTTTATTCCCTGAAAATACCTTTTTTCTTTTTAATTACCATTTTATCACTTTTTATGCACTTATGCCTGTAATTGGAGTGGGCGATGGGTTCAAATTCCTTTATTGGTCTTTTTTAGTTCTATTGTTTTCCCTCACAGCTCTTCCTTTTATATTCAGATATTCTTCCCCCTTGATGATGTTGCTATGTGTGATATACCTCACATTCCATGCATACTTTCCATTTCTAGTAGGAAGGTGATGTTTTGATTCAGTTTTTCTATATGCTGGGATGTATGTGGAGGAAGAAAGAAGATGTGAAACCAGCAACACATGCCTGGAGTTCTCACTGGATCTTAGTGTACCAGTATTAACCTGATTTCCTATTGGTTCAATTTTGAGTGTCTTTAAATATGTATTTCAGTAATTTAAAAACTATTTGAGTAGACATTTGAACTTTTATTAATCTTTTAGAAACTGAAATCACACATCTGGTCAAGAAACTCACCAAAGGAAATAAGACTTTTATTTGTAATTAAGAAAATTGTAAGTAATGGCTAAAAGTCATTGCTGCCTGAGACACTCACCCTTCAGAAACCAGAGCCTGCTGGTGGCTGCATGTTCAGGACACCACAGTCTCAGGACTTCAGCCCTCAGCCAGACACTCACAGCTCTCAGCACTGACCAGGACTGGTAACCAAGGTCCAAGTCCCACCTCAGTGACTTCCATTGCTCCTTACAAAGGCTGCCAATGAGACCCACTTTTAAATGTCTGTCCAGTAATTCCTTTTTATACAGTGATCTTTAGTATGAAAAAATACATAATTATTAATTTATTTCTATGCATTACATTTAGAAAGAGAATTAAACGTGCATTTAAATCCAACAAACTATACATTCATTTGGAGCATTCACTGGATGAAGGCTACTGATGACAAGGTTTTCACAGTTATGAAACTAAAAGTCAAATACAATAAAAACCTCATTATTTGGAGAAATCTTTATTAAACATTTTAATACAATACTCAATAGTAAAAAGAATCATGTGATGCATATGTAGAGTTTTTAGGCAGGGATCTCAGTCAAGGCATGTGGTGAAATTGATTTATTTTACACTGAAGTTCAAAACATCTTTTTATTTATTACTTTGCAAGGACTTATTTAGAAAAAATGTACAATATCAGTATCTTTCAGAGTTGTAAACAAAAATCTAAAAATAAAAATTCAGGTTTTAATACATTCTATACAATAAAAGCAGAAAAGATTGCCTTCAATTTAGTCTCTAACTTGTGAAAACGTGGTTATGGCCAGTGTCTAAGGTTTTACAATATTAATTTGTCGTAAGTATTTTTTGTTGATGCATTTATGCAAAGATTCTAGAAAACTTTCTTAAGTCAGTAGACTCTTCGATAAATTGCTGGTTCAATTCCAAAATTGTTTTATTTTTCAGAATTTTTAAAGGAAATATCCACTCATCACTTTTAATACTGGTTGTCCCTATGCACTGATCAATAAAGAACAATATCCTTGCTTACAACATATAAACCCCGTATAATTTTTTACAGTACAAGAAAATTACCAGAGGAAATTTGATGAAACTTTAAATGACAAATTGCATAATCTACTAAACGGCCCTGAAAAATGAAAAAAATAAAATGTCATCTACTATCAAAATAATAATAATCTACTTACAAATACTCCATCTTGCTTCTGAACTTCTTTAAAACCAGCTGCTGTAAATACTAAATAATTTTGCTCTGATGTAAAGCATTTGATTTGACAGGGATTTCTACATTAATTATCCTTACAGAAACACGTCCTGAATTTATCCTAGAGACTTCTGAATGCAAAGTAAAACCACCACATAATTTTGTAGTCCAGCAGAATTTTCAACCCATGATAGCGCCAGATCAGTTCTGTGTCTCTAAATTTATCCCCCCAATCTGATTATGCAAGATGGAAAAGGCAGATCGAGGCAGTGCAATCTGACAGTACTTTCAGCCAGACAGATGAGAGTCTTTGAAAACACAAACCCAGCTAATAAGCATGCTAACAACTTTGGTACCCAGCAGGGCCACCCCAGAATCATTACCATCTACCAAATGTCAATATTCATTTCACAATTTTATACTACCTTACTTTCATGGCTTGACTTTCACTTTAGTGATAATCATTACATGGTCATGTTCACAACCCCACTGGAATCTACAGTAACTGGTACATGTAGCAGTTACCTGAGTATTACTAACAGGAGGAGTTCGTCTGAATGTATGTACCAGTACAAAATCCAAGAAGTCTCTAAAAACCAACCTCCCTGTCAACCTGTCTGAGAACAGTAATATTGGCTTGCACAAAGTAGTCTGAATTTACTGAAGAGCTCCTTCTCTCTACCTCTGTTGATGTAATTTAATAGAAAAACAAACACACAGCATCATCCTGACTACATTTTTCTGAGTAAAAATTAATGAATTTAGAGTAACCTCATCACTACCTTTCTGAAGGATAGATGGATAGTATATTGCTTCCATCAACCTAAGCCAAGCAGCTTCCAGTGAAAAGCTTAGCACCTCCACATGCCCTCAGATCACGAAGTTGTATGCCAGGACAACAGCAAATATATCAAAGTATAATTTCCATCCATCCATAAACTAAAAATTCACACATACAGGTTGAATTCCTAAGAAAGGAACAAAGGTATTTTTTTTAAATACAGTCTCTGATCCCAACCCCCTACAGAACTTGATTCTTACTGGATTACTTACAATTAGCAACACATGACTATACAACATCTTCAGCAACTGTAGTGTCAAAGATTTGGTAATAAACTTGATTTTTCGTTGCGTCTCTGACATTATAGGACCTGATGAAGCATTCCAGCCACGGCAAGTCACCTACCAAAAAAATCCAAACTACTGTTCAATATTAATTTCTAATTTTTATAGGAGGCAAGTGTAACTTGAGCAGGATCTTAACTAGGATACCTGAATGTATACAATAGTTAGTGAGAAGAAAAATTAATTGTTAACTTTGAAATTCCAATTGGTATCTTTTAAGTTTCCCAGAAGATCTGAAATGGTGTTTAGTGGCAGTCTTCCAAGGCTTGCCCTCCCTGCACCAGCTCTCCACAAAACACCTGGGCCCAGTAGTTGTGCCACAGTATAAAATATATGTATGTAAAGACTTTCCAATAATAAAAATTCATCTTCATGTGTCTCAATGAGACAATTTCACTGGTCTCAAAGGGAAAATCCTTTACAATCTTAATTATAGGACAACCTTTTTTAAGTATGGCAAAGACTCCAGGGTGATTGCAGTGGTCACTGACAGCCATGTATTTGGAGGATGCTTTGGAGGTCAGAGCTGCATCACACATCCAGCTACCTTGGACATGCGTAGGTTAGGCAGAGCTGCTTTGTGCCACAAAACATACAATGCACAAAAATCTCTGTAAGTGGATTTGGATCAAGCATTTGCTCAATTTCCGTGGATATTTCCCATGGGAAGGGATGCTCTAAATCAGCATGTGCAATCAAAAGCAGGATATCACCCAAAGCATGTGCTATACACTGAATTTCCTTTCAGTTTTCCCTAACATGCTGTGACAGTCAGTAGGAGGGTGTTCTGGTTAACTTCCATATGAATACAGATGGCATGTCAGTTCCTGCATAGGCATGACTGTATTCACAAATCACTGCATGCTACATGCAAATTTGCCGAACCATTTCTTTTCTTTCTCAAAGGGAGAGCTAATATTAAAGAACAAATTAATTGGAACTCTGCTTTCAGACTCCAGCATTTCTCTGTTTTCAGTTCTGCACATGCATAAGTTGAATTCTAAGACTTTGCATATGAAATAGCAGATTGCAAGACCCCTTCCCTTTTAAAATAGCAGCAAGCTGACCTAATTTTCTTCCTGGAGGACAGAGCGTATTCATGGTCATCTGCATCTTTTGCTGAAGAAAATTGTTAGTTAAGATTTCAGAGGCAGGAATTTGGAAAAACTTCTCCTGAAAGAGAACAGAAAAATATGAAGTGTTGAAAGAGGCGTAAGAAATCATTAACCAGAACCTTGACTGCATGTTCTTTTAGGAACTTAAAATCAGGTAACACAACAGAAGAATACTATTATTTCAAAAAACTGTTCAGATACAGAAAAAAACCCAAACTGTCTGAAAAAATTAAGAGTCTGTTTTTCAGTACCCCTGAGTATTTAGGGACTACAGCCACCTAGAAAGCACCTGTGCAAGTCTCTATACATAACTGGCAGGTATTCCTCATGAACCTCCATAACCAGACAATATCAGACAATGCTGTGGCCAGAGAGGATGGTCAGTCCCCCTCAACAGTCCCTCACATCTTGAGAGGAACAAAATCACTTGAAAACAAGGGCCACTGCAACCTGGCTTTATACCTGTGGAACTCCCTTAGTGCGAGTTTCATTTTTTGACAGTTTTAGAAACTATGGAAAAAGGCTCTGAATGGAGACAGAAAATAATACATGGAACATTAAAATGTTAAATAAAGATTTTCTGTGTATTATTAAACCACATACAGTAAGCATGACTAGAAAACTCCAAGTTTATTCTTTCCAAGTTTGTTACCTGATTTTGTATCTCTAAAGGCTCATCATCTTATATTTTCTCAGAGTGAGCAAAGATTTTTGGTAGAAATTTCTCATTTTTGTTATAAGATACAAATACAGAATAATCTGCCTCTGTATAATTTTTGTATGATATGCTTAATGGCAATGATCAGAAGTTAGAAGATAATCCAGCAGCAAAACTGACACAGATAACTCTCCTTCTTCGAACTCTTCTTCTCAGTATAAAACTTTTTCATTTTTTTCTTTCACTGACTTTTCCTATAAGGAGGGGAGAAAAGAAAAGCACTGTGCTCCTAGGGAAGTGCAACTGGAAGCTAGTATAAAGCTGCACTTCAAAGCAGCCCAGTTCCGTCTCAGGTGGTGCTGAAGGACTGGAGTTTAGGCTTGGAAACTACTGGCTTGTCTTTGAAGTACCACCAGCAGGAATGCAAGCAGCTGGCACTGCAGAAGAAATTGTGGGTATTTTCCTGCAGCTAAAGTGCAGTACTGAGCAGTATCTGGTAAGAAAGTGAGCCACCCTGAAGAAAAATTTTTGGAGTTTTGCATCAAGAGATGGTTTAAATCTTTTTTCCCACCTTCCTTTTGCAGTTTAGTTTCTTGATATAAAAAGGAAAAATGACAGTAGAAGGAGAAGACGACTGGCTGAAATAGGGATTATAGTCTTTGAACTCCTTTGCTGTTAAAATATCATGCATTTTAAGAAAAAATGCATTTTTTGTGATACTACCTACTTACAGTCTTAAAATTAAACAAGGAAGAGCATTCTCTTTCAAGTCCCATTCCATTTAATACAATGGTGGAAAATGTGCAGATATAGACACATTAAACAGGACTGCTGTGCAGAAAAAAAATTCCACTACATTCTTTTTCAGTCCCATTTTGTCACACCCACATTGCAATGACAGGAAAACGATCCATTCTTCAGTGTCTCAGGTAGCAGGAATGGTCTTCAGCTGCTTCAGAGAAAACTGAAGATAGGTTAATTCTAAGGTTAGTAAAGTAGTTGAATAAACTGTTTCTGAAATCCAAGATAAATATCTGTACAGACATAGCTGAGTTCTGCCTAGGGAAAGAAGGTCTCCTTACCTCATGATCATGTGAAAACAAAACCATCAAGCATTAATGAATGGATAGATTCTATTGAGAGTTTAAAAAAGGGGTAATGAGATTTTAAACTAATGCAGCAGTTAGCTGCATAAATCCTGAAACTCTCCTATCATTCACACAGCATTCAGGCTGCTTAATTTAACATTGCCACTAAAAGAGAAATTCAGCCATAGAAATACAGAAAAGTTTACGGAAATACCAAATAATCTATCTTCAAGCTTCAGTTTTGTCTTTATGCTTTAATATTCTATACTCTGTACAGTATTAACAACCTTACAGCATTGTAATTATTCCTACAAAACACTGCAGGTAACATAGAAAGAATATTTGTGTACATACATTTGCTATTTTAAAAACAAATAAAATCCAAACTCACATCATCTGTAGAGTCTATCTTTACCCAGATTTACTTACATAATCAAAAAGGTATGCATTTAGTGCTCCTGTTTCATCAACCAGTGTAAACTTCATAATAAAAACATACTGGAGCAGTTCAATACCTAAAACTGAAGAAAAGAAAAATTTATGTTTCTCTGAGAGAATATGCAAGGCAAACTATAACACCTAGAGCTGACAACATCCCTCCTTTAATGGTAACTGACATTGGATACTGTCATTAAGAGTATAAATTAACAAACCAAAACATAGAGCCTCTGAACAGCAAAATGTCATTTAAGACCACATTGCAATTTTCCTAGAAACACTTTAATAGATGAGCCTATAAAAACACATAAAGATTTTAAAATACTTATTCCCATGCTAGTAAACAAAAAGCTAATATCTGCTTAGAACTCAGATCCAGCCTTAGTAGGATCCTTCTACTCCTGTCTTCTTTTATCCATAGAAGACTAAAGGAGAGGTGCTCTTAATTCAGTGGTAATAAGAATTCCACCTGAAAACTGTCTTCCGAGGAAACAGTTTATTTCATATGATGTGGTAAAAGCTACCAGGCTTGCTCAGAAATAACTTCACTGGCAGTTCTGAAAGTATTCCAGCACAAGTAAATGACTACAGTCACTCCCTCACTGGCAGCAGTAAGTGTTATGCTGCAAACATAAAATAAATGAAACAGACAAAGTTACTACAGCTCTGCACCAGTCTTTTCTGGGTACACCTACTTAAATCGGTAGTTATTTTTTGTTCAACTGATCTGATATGCCTGCAGGTTTAAAATTTAGTCTGAAAATGCAGATGATAGAAGAATATATACATAAAATAGTGTAACTGTGAGGAAGCATTAATTAATATTGTTTTCGTTTTGAAAATTAAATGTCAATCACTGCCAGTTATGTATTACTTCACAATTATTTAATAGGATACAATTATGACAGTTTATTTAAGAAAATCACTGTATTGCTCAAATAGCTTTCTTTTTTTAGAAAATGCTTACCAAACTTACAAACTGCTAGATATTCCAACTTTATATGTCAGAACGTGAATTGATAAACACGCAAATATTCTTTTTCCTTAACGCATTGTAAAGTTTTACACTCCATTTCCAGCATTTTAACATGTTGACTGCATGTAGTAACACAAGGAACACATCAAGCACAGAATACACAGAATTGTTGTGGTATAATTCCTTTCATTTGAATACTATTTCTTGCACACTCTCTGGAATATGCTTAACCTAAGGTTTACAGAAGACAAAAATCTGACCTGTATGAGTCATTAAACAAGACTTTCTTTAGTTCCAGTCAGAAAAATAGTATCTCCAAAAGGAAAGGCAAGAGTAACTTCTAGGACTGCAAGTCACGTACACAGTTTAAAAGTGACACCTACAACCAAAAATTCATGACATCTGTACTATGATAAGTGTTACTACTGATACCTATGGTAGAAGAAACTAGTCAACATGTAAAATCCTTCAATTAATACTGCAACAGTTCCAAAAGTAAATATGTTATTCCAACTGTTAAAGGGTGGATGAATTTTATAGCATCATATTCAACATGACTGTAATTACATGCTTTCTGTACAAAACTGCAACCCAGAACTGCAAATCAAACTATTTCATATCAACACTTCAGAATCAAAAGTATTTTGTATTTCAGAATACAAAAGTATTTCAGGACAGTATCATGTCAGCTGACCTTGTGCTATTTCACTTGGTTCCCATGATGGTTGCTGTTCTGCTGCAATGGAACTTAGACTCTTCATAGGCTTTGGAGTAGAACACTGCTTGCACCTAGCATTTAAAACAAGATATTGAGACTAACCAAACATTGATGTATTTGTACTAGAAGTATTCTGCATAGAAAAAAAACAAAATTCTGATTTTCTTACACAGTGGAAGTGCGGAAGTATTTTCATTGCTGCTTGAAATAACTATTTCACCAGACACATCACCTTTAAAGTACAACAAAACCCTTCATGTTCTTTTTGAACCTATCCATGAGGAGAAATGAATCTGGAAAAGACCACTTCAGTGAATAGACAGGAATAAAACTGTACATCAAGGCTGAAAGAGCTGGGGTTGTTCAGCCTGGAAAACAGAGGGCTCCAGGCAGACCCTATTGTGGCCTTTCAATACATAAAAGGGGCTTGTAAGAAAGACAGAGAAAGACTTTCAACCAGGGCTTGTAGTGAAGAAAAGGAGCAACAGTTTTAAACTGCAAGACGGTAGGTGTAGATTGCACAGAAAAAGAAATACTTTACAAGGAAGGAGCTGAGGCACTGGAACAGGTTGTCCAGAAACATTGTGGATGCCCTATACCTGGAAGTGTTCAAGATGAGACTGGATGGAGCTGAGCAACCTGGTGCAGTGCAACGTGTCTCTGCCCAAGGCAGGGGGTTGGATTAGATGATCATGAAAGGTCCCTTTCAGCCCAAACCATTCTATGATTCTAAGATCACTACATTGCTAAACATATGTTCATTTGCCACTACTTCTTACTTTGTAAAAGCAGGAATGAATCTGAACTTGTAGCACACTCTAAACCCATTACAGAGTTACAGGAGCAATCTGGCTTTGCCTATGTTGAGAATATTAACTAAGAGTTGTTAAAACAATCTATTTTATTACTGATGCATTTACACCAATTATTATAAATTTTACATGAGACATAGTAAGCTAATGCTGCAAGTGGACAGAAATATTGAAGAACTGTTTTCAAAGTTGCTCCCATTCGCCTCAAGGAATGAAATTACAGAACAAAACTACTTGTTCCAAATTAAACTTTTGTATTAGTATATTACAGTTAGAACTTGAAATAAACATTATCTTTTAGGATTGTATGCAAAGCATGTAATAAAATTCAATAAAACTACTTCTGCTTAAGTGATATAAAGTCAAGCTCAGCTAAGTCACATTTTTCCTTTAAAAAACCCACTCAAACTCCAATAAAGTAACTTAACTGCAAATTTTGCTTTTTATATGCAGTGTCTGTGTTTATTTTTATATATAGATGAACATACATGCATATGCACACACATATAATTTATTCTACCATACAAAATCTTCTCTAGACTTTGCTAAGTATATGCCACTGATAAAAATGTGCATGAAACATAGCTCTGAAATGTCAGCATACTTGTGAGATTCCTTCTTAAATATCCTATAAACAATCATGGAATATCTTATAAACCATTTACTTTTACAATCCAACCATTTGATGAGAGAACAACATCTGAAGGTGAGTTGTGTGTAGCTAGGGAAACATAAGGATTATGAAATTGAAAGTGGAAATACTTTGTGTTGGTGAAGATCCTGTCCCAGTAGGAGTACCCATATACTGCCTTTATTTAAAAAAAGCTGTAGACAGCAATATCTGGAAAGGTCAAAACTATATATGACGAAGAAAAACAATTACCTGTATTCATTTTATGGATGGCCCTTATGGGAAGCTTTAGGATTCACAAGAAACATGGAATATTTCTGCACAGAAATTTTTTTACTGCCTGCAGACCTGGTGTAGTGCCCCACTGCACTGCACTCTGCCCAAACTGCTGAGAGAGAGGGCTCAGTAGCTTACGTGAAGGAGACTGGTACTTCTGAGCTCAGCAGCTGCATGCTGCTGGGCACTACTGGGAGAACACACTGTTGACAGCTCTCACTGAGCAGGAACATGGCATTGCATGGCAGATCACAGATAACAGACCTAGGTGTGTGTACTGTTCTCCACAGCTTTAGAATTGTGGAATTCAGAAACCTGTTGAAGTTGTCTCTACAGTGAATGACATCACAAACAGGTAAGGCACTTTGCTGTGCTGTGGATCCCAATAAGTTACAAATGGTCAGGAAAGGCTGTCCAAAATCCCTTACTGCTTCAAAACCTCAAGCTTTCCCAACACTAAGAATGAGAGAGAATGAGTTGTAGATTGACAGGCTGAGATTAGTTTCTGGATCTCCATTTAGATATTATCTGTTATGTTGTATATATATATATATATATATTTATATATAACCCCTTGGCATACAGTTTTAAAAACAACATGTTTTGACTTTAGTCTAAGTGAGACCAGAAAATTGAAGATCTGGACTAAAAGAGGTTATTTAGGTACTTTGCACTGCATATGCGCTTCCATTTCTATAGCACACTGCCCTACCTATACACCACAGACAAAACTGCAACTGGAGAGCTGTGTAATTAAGGACTGAAGATTTACAGAGCAAGAGCCAAACTGCAGTCAGTCCTTTGATACAAGGTATCAAATGATATGGCATTTCATCCCTGATGTTAGTACTGTGGATCATGCTATATATTTTACATCAAAGAGTCTTTGGGTAAGTTATCCCTTCAGCACTGCAGTCTGAATTATTGAAGAAAATGCTATCTATTACTGCAACTACTGAAATATCAAGAAATACTTTTAACCTACCCATAATATTTTACATTCCCTTGTAGAAGAAAAGGAGCTGTAAGATCTAATAATTCAAGATCATCTTCTGTGGATCTCACAGGAATAATACACTTAAATCTTTTTGTAAGCTTCCAGATTTCTTTTAGTGTTCCACCTATTAAAAACCAAAAAAACCACAGTTTCTTAAACAGTAGACAGAAATAAAATGAACAACTTACATTTCGCAGCTGATTTCAGGGCCTTCAATAATAACTGATATCCACTACTGAAAACTCAAAATATAGCCCAATACCTTCTCACTCTTACTCAACAACAGACTCAATTAAGAAACAAAGATTGACATTTATCAAAGCAGATGCCTTAATGTCTATCTCATAGCTAACACTGTAACCAAGAAGTTGTATCTAGTTAGTATCACTTTCATATAATTACTCCTATGATTTTACTAGCCATTTTCCTAGAAAAAAAATCAAGGCAACCAAACGGACCTTTTATACCCATATATCCATACACAGACATGTATATGGATATATGTGTATCCAAAAAAGGTATAAAGCGTCACATATGTAAAAGGTATAAAGTGTCACATATGTCACTTTAATATCTGAAAATAGATTTACCAAGTTATATTGTTCAGTTGTTTTAGGAAAATGGAGAAGAAATAGATTCTTTTTTTTTCTCAGAAAGAAAAGGTTAGATTGAAGTCAGTTTGGAACACGTCAGAAATAAAGCAGCTGTTAGAACTAACCCATTATAAAAGAAAGCAGAAAACAGAAGGGGTTTTGTCACTGACCCTCACACAACAGACCACCTGACCTACATTTGCTTATTCACATCACTACTTGAGCACAATTGAAGACTTTGTTATAAACTCTGAATGATGCTATATGAAATTATTTATTATTTTTATTATATTAAAAATTCCTCAGTAGTATCTTGCTAAATTGCTTTGTTTAAAGGTCAGTGGCTATTTCTCTTCGCTGAGGAAATCTACTAAAACTACACCAACCCAAAAAAACTCACACTGAGAGAAGCTCTATTAATATGAAACAACACTGACATCCAGAGGCTGACCAAGTTAATTGGAGGCTTGTATTACCAGAAGCCTTTCAAAACTTTTCCACATCAATACTAAAAATAGGCTTGTTTAGAAGACTCAGCAAGTTTTTAAATCAGAACTGAAAAACCAGTAAGCACAGCTAGGAAAAAAGAAACCATAGTCAGATGTTAATTTTAGAATAATCAACAATAAACAATACTGGCATAGTTTTAAAATAGACAGAAGCATCTTACAAGACCTTCACAGACTACCATCGCCTGTTTGCACAACAGTAACTTAGTGTTCCAGCTGAGTTTTTCTGTTCTGTGAAGATGCCTTTGTGATCATCACTACTTACACTGAATACAACTTCAACACATATTCTTACTTTGTACATACTCAGAGTGGACACTGTGCAGTAAGAATTGGTGTATTTGCAATTTACCTTACCTTCTATCATCAGCAAGGTGTCTTCAGGATGTTTAAGCATTTCATCATGCTTCACAAAATGGATGGCTATTTCCCTTTGTTTCTGGTCTTGTGTAGTCCATGTTACAGATTCATACCAGGATGTATTGTGTAATTCTGGGTTTGAGGCAGTATTGGAAGAGCCTTGTAAAATGAAGTTAAAGTCATCTCCATCTGGTACTTCTTGCCTAAAACCATTTCCAAAATGAGTAAGTAAATTCTAGCAGCTTCTCCTTAGGCAATCTACCAACAAGGATGACAGTACTCCAAATACATACTAGGATGTAGTCAAGAGAGTTAAAGTACATACAGGAAAAATATTCTAATTGTTTTATCAGTTTAAACACTTAGAGTTGTATAGTATACAATGACTTTCCATGTTAATAAATATGCTAAGCAATATCCTAAGTTACCTAGGAGCTGGGGTAGCCTAGTGGCTACATCCCACATTACAAATGAAAATCCATGGAAAACCAAATATATCAGCTCTATGTGATTTCAGTTGGGCCTTAAAACTGCATACCACTTCATTAGAGTGAAAAGACCACATAACCTTATATTATTTAGAGTTTTACGTTTTAGGCTACTTGACTTTGCATATATTGAGGGAGAAAAAAGAAAAAAAAGGACAGGACCAGAATAGCTTCACATAAACAGGAAGTAAAGGGAAAATCTGCAACTCTGCACCACAGTTTCTATTCCGTCCTGCACTTCCACTTGCACATTTCCACTCACCATACACAGAGAAGCAGTAACACAGGCCAGCCAAATGACACCAGTATTACAGAACAAATTAGGTTGGAAAAGATCTCTTGAGAGTGTCCAAAGCGGGACAACAAAGATGGTGAAGGGCCTTGAGGGGAAGCCCTCTGAGCAGCTGAGGGCACTTAGTCTGTTCAGCCTGGAGGAGACTAAGGGGAGACCTCATTGCAGTTACAACTTCCTCATGAGGGGCAGAGGAGGGGCAGGCACCGATGTCTTCTCTGTGGTGCCCAGTGACAGGACCAGAGGGAATGGCCTGAAGTTGTGTGATTAGCCTGATATTTCTGGATCCAGGAAAGATGCCTTGTCTGGGAGACACACTTTAGTCAAAGATATTTTATTAATTCATTTCGAGACTATTCTACCTCTTTGCATATCCTATTTTGAAACTGCAATCCAAAGTGCAAAGAAACACTTAAGGTACTTAAATACAGCAATGGTATGGAAAAAACTGCACCGCTGCATTTGAAAATAAAGAAGAATTATTGTTTTGGAAGCTAAGGATTCTCAAATGGATACTCAAAGGATTCTCTAAATGGAACTCATCTGATGATTTCAAAATTTCCTACTTATTATCAGTGAGTTTCAAATCTTTGCTCAAAATGATATACATTTACATTCAACTCATCTTACACAAAAAAAAGCTGAAAGCACACTGAAAATCTAGGCAAAATATATAGAACAATTCCTACTTATACCATGTGAAACACTTACAAAGAGTTGCATTTAGAACAATGAAGTTTAACAGACTGATGAAGCTTTTGGGGTTTGTAAGTTCTCAGCTTTGCTCTAATGCGATACTGTTGAGGAGCTGCGCTGTTTGTTATTGTTTTCAGGTCTGTGTTACTCAAATCCTGATGATCTGTTAATACTGCAAAACAATACACAGAGAGATGAAAAAGCACCATGCATACTATTAATCACCATTAATATGAAATGGCAATTGCAGGTATACATTTTCCCCTTATTTCCAATTTTTCTTTCCTTCCCAGCTGCAGCCTCAGTTTTATCAATACGACTTGTTATTAGAGTCTGTAAGATAAATCATAGCAGGCTGCAGGAGCATGGTGTACTTCAAGGTACAGAAAGGCAACATGTAGAAAAAAAATATGAAAGTAGAATTTACAAATATGCTTTATTCCTTTTAACAACAAATAAACCCAATACAACATACATGCATTTATACTCTTGGAATTTATACTCTTAGAACAGCTCTTCCTATAATAACCTTTAAGATAATGTCTCAAAACTACTTTTGTTCTTTACCAAAATTAAAATTCACCTTAAGGTCAAAATGTTACCTACCTGTAACAGATAACTGCTGACATCTCTGTAAGTGCAATTCAAGATCTAAAATCAAGAAGAATTTCCTAATTATTTTAATTTCTGCTTTTCTTTTTTATCATTTGGACACACACAAAGAGGTAGGTAGACAAACAGGTAGATACACATACAAAACCAAAAGATGAACAAATGAAAATGAGAATCCCAATAATGCATGAAAACAATATAACAACAACAGCAACTACAACAAGAACAGCAACAACAACAATAAAAGCAAAGTAAGCAGGAGGCAAATATTGCATACCAAGAGTTAAGATATTAGAGGGGAAGTTAGCATATACATTAAATAGTAATGCTTATCAAAGTGAACACTTTTCAGAAGTATACTGTGAATGATCTACTGACATAAATTGTACTCATCCCCCATAATCCTTCTGGACAAGAACATAAATACATTATTCTAAAACCAGTACAGACTGCCTGGTCCCTTCTCTGAACAGCCTCTACTACACACAGAGAGTGCAGTAAATAAGTGCAAAATTTTTTATAAATTTTCAGATACGGACTGGACATGAAGCATTTATTTATTCTTGACTTTTGCATCATTTTAGAAATGTTTTGTGTTTTTATGTTAACAATGGCTGAGTAACACAGATTTTTAAAAGCTAGAAGCAAAGATACAGCCTATGTCCAAGCAGCTTTAGAGTTTAATTCTCTTTTACCATTCAGAAAATAATATGGGGTCTGTAGAACAATTGAAGACTTTGTTATAAACTCTGAATGATGCTATATGAAATTATTTATTATTTTTATTATATGAGATTTCACTGTTCCATGGAAGTGCACCTTACAGCTCTGCCACTGACACAACTTTCCGTCTGATGGTTTAAGGGCTCCTCAACAGGCAGCTGTTTAGCAGCATTTTCAGTGCCTGTCCCTGAGAATCGCCCTTTAGAAGGAGGCACTTACATAACTCTGCTCTGTGATCTAATATAGTATGATTAAGAACACCATCTATGTTTAAGAATTTGTTCACTAACTCCTGCAAAAGTATCTTTCCATGTAATATGAAATGCCTGTGCTGGGAGACAGAAAGAGTAATGTAAACTTCCAGTCTAATAAACCGAAAGAATTCTCTAAAGCTTCGAATGTGAAAATAACATTACACACACAGAGAAGCAGTAACTGTGACCTTATCTTGACCATATACATGTATTAGAAGAAAGAGCAAATCAGCTTTCAGTTGCTCTTACCTGTAACATTGCCAAAAGTGCTGTCTGAGTCCATTGAACACATGCTTTCCATATTCTGACTGTCTGCCAGATCCACAGATTCTAAGAATCTAAAGATAAATGACTAAATATTTTATAACCTAGAGGAATCTTTTATATATCACCATACACACACATATATATATACAGGATTACACAGACACTTATATGAAACCTATTTATTATCAATACACAGGTATAATGTTGAGACATAAATGTTCCAGCAGAGACATAAAACTCAACTGAGCCAGAAGTTGCAGGAGATTATATTAATGATGCAGATGAGACACTTTCCAAATCGCTTCTGGAACATTAAACATAAAATAGTGCAAAAAGAAATATGTACTACTGGAAACCCAATTCCTGATAATGGAATATGGACTTTGGTTACTTAGCCTTTCCTAAGGAAGAAAAAAGAGTTTATAACCTTTGGAAAAAGGGGCAGACCACTGAGGAGGACTAAAAGGATGTTACATAGGCAGAAAATTAGAAGTGCCAAAATCTGACTACAACTTTTACCTGGCTACTATTGTATGAAACAACAAAAACAGTTTCTCCAAAAATACCATTAACAAAAGGAGGGCTAAGGAGAATCTCCATCCTTTATTGGATGTAGGGGGAAACATAGGAAGGACAAAGGATGAGGAAAACGCCAATGTACCTCATGCCTTCTTTACCTCAGTCTTAACAGTAAGACCAATTCTCTCTGAGTACCCAGACCCCTGAGCTGGGAGACAAGGATGGGAAGCAGAATAAAGGCTCCATAATCTAAGAGGAAATGGTCACTGACCTGCTAAACCACTTACGTAAGTTTATGGGGCTAGCTGGGATCCAGCCATGGATACTTTGGGAGATGGTGGAAGTGCTCAACAAGCCACTTTCCATCATTTATCAGCAGTTATCACTGGGTAAGTGAGAAGGTCCCAGTAGACTGAAAATTACTGTAGATGGTCATCTACAAGAACGGTTAGAGGGGTGATCCAGGGAACTACAGGCCTGTCAGCCTGACAGCAGTGCTGGAGATCACAGAGCAGATCACCTTGTGTGCCATCATGTAGCACATGAAGGATACCCAGGGGATCAAACGCAGCCAGCATGGGTTTATGAGAGACATGTCCTGCTTGACCAACTTAATCTCCTTTTATGACAAACTTACCTCCTTAGTGAATGAGGAAACAACTGTGGATGTAGTTTACCCGGACCTCAGAAAAGCCCGTTTCCCACACTGTTTCCCTGGAGAAACTGGCTGTCATGGCTTGGATGGGTGCATATCTACTGAGTAACACCTGGGCGCATGGCTAGGCCCAGAGAGTGGTGGTGAATGGAGCTACCTCCAGCTGGTGACCACTCACAAATGGTGTTCCCCAGGGCTCAGTACTGGGGCCAGTTCTGTTTAATATCCGTACCAATGATTTGGACAAGGTGACTGAGGGCACCCTCAGTAAGTCTGCAGATGACCTCAAGCTGAGGAGGAGTGTTGATCTGTTGGAGTGCAGGAAGGCTCTGCAGAAGACTCTGGACAGGCTGGACTGATGACCAAGGCCAAATGTATGAGGCTCAACATGGTGAAGAGCAACAACCTCATGCAGCGCTACAGTCTGGGGCAGAGTGGCTGGAAAGAGGTCCAGCAGAAAAGGACCCGGTGCAGGGGCTGGAGCACAAGTCCTGTGAGGAGCAGCTGAGGGAGCTGGGATGGTTCAGCTTGTAGGAGAGGAACCTCAGGGGGACATTATCACTTATCTCTACAACAACATGACAGGAAGTTGTATTGAAGTGGGGTCCGCCTCCAGCCTCTACTCCCAGGCAACAAGTGACAGAAGGAGAGGAAATGGCTTCAAATTGTGCCTGGGGAGGTTTACAATGGATATTAAGAAAAATTTCTTCATGGAAAGGGTTGTCAAGCATTGGAAGAAGCAGCTCAGGCAAGTGGTGGAGTCATCATTCCTGGAGGTGTTTTAAAGTCATGTAGATGTGGCGCTTAGAGACATGGTTTAGTGGGGGACTTGGACAAGGCTTACATTTGGACTTGATGATCATAAAGGTCTTTTTAAACCTAAATGATTCTGATTCCTTATGAATATAACACAGTTCAGTAAAGAATGTAAATTAACTGCTTCATTTTGAATATCTTTAAATCTCACCGCTTTCAAGTACCACATATGCACATTTAAAATGTGCTTAATTTATTTGCTGAAACAAGGCTTTTGTCTTCAAATGATTACATGCCACTATAAAACAGAATAAGTATGTCAATATGGCCAGGCTTTATTATTACAGCACTGTAAAACAGAAATCTTGATCCCTCCTGGATTTTAAATTTGAAAAAATTGCGTTTATTTATCTATCCCTCCAAACACTCTTCATCGTAGAAGTGCTAAAGACATATTCTGTTCTCCAGTTTCTTATTCTTAGATATATTTACAATTCTAAACTGCAGAGCTGTTACATTAGCCTAGTTTTCAAGAATCATCTAGAAAAAACCAAACATCTACACACAGTACTTACTCTTTTAGTTCCTTAACATCTGGGTTACTTTCTGGCAAGACTCCTATTCCTCGACCATAACAGGTGCCACCATGCAGATGAAATTCTATATGTGAGACATCTTCATTGTCAGCGCTTGCTTGTTTTGTATGAATACTGTAAATTCTCAGAAAACTTCCAATCTGAAAGGAAAAAGAAACCCACTTTGGTAACACAAAGTTAGTTATTTACATGGAAAATTCTAGTACTCATGAAGCCCCTTCCCTGTTCTAACTGAATCACAGAACAGCTGAAGCTGGCAGGGACCTCTGGCAATTACTTAATTCAACTCCTGTGCCCAAAGCAGAGTCAACTAGAGCAGACTTCTTAGGCTTGTTTCCAGCTGGGTTTAAGTATTTTCAAGTATGGAAACTACAAAACCCCTCCATGTGACCTGTTTGTTTTGCTTCATCAGAAAACATTACTGGCAGCAAAGGGTGATTTAGAACCAGAATAATCCTTCTTAGTAAATCTAATTCTCAGACTTCAGAAGACAGATACATTCGAGTCAATACATTCCTTTCCTAAGGGCACAATTTGCCTTCTATACTCCCAACACAACAGACTGATGTCCTGTGATTGGTCCATGTATGATCACATTTAGCAATTGACTTCCGGCTCATCACCGTGCATGGTTTACTGTCTGTTTACATGTACATACAAACATATCTGCTTACTCAGATTTGTCCATCATATCTTACTCTTACATTATGGATAACATTTTTTTAGCACCAGGACAAAAGACAACATGTGTTAGAAACTGAAAGATCTTGGCACTTTTCCTATCTCTGTTAGATCTTCTCTTCAGGTACATGGAGAATATGCTTCCTGTTTTGCTTACAATGATTTTGTTCTTTCTGAAACAGTTTTGTCAACTTACACAAATGGACTTAGGCTAACTCATACAAACACCTATTAACAAAGAAGTTACGGAGTGCTGAACACTGAACATATCTTTATAACTTTGCTTTTATTTCAAAATACCACTCCCATTATCCCCCAAAGAAAACCCACACACCCAATCAACCAAAGAAAATCAAGCCCAGTGTTCTAAAGGTAGATAATCTGGAGACTCAGTAACACAGCTATCCAAATATTTTTTATAAATATATAACCTGAGATCCGGATAATATCTGGCAAGCTACACACACTCAACAACCTGGATTTATATTCATTGTAAACATCTTTTAAACAGCCTGATACAACTGACATTATTTTAAATTTAATTCAATTAAAATTAATATTACAGCAGTCAGTTTATTAAGTCATATTTCAGCTTTAGATTCAACTTTAACCAGTGGAAACTGAAAAAGTATTCGCATTAGATTGGATTGGTCTTGTCATAGTACAACACTTTTAAACACATGGGTATATGCATAAAAGCAGATGGAGCAGCAACCTGTGTCTAGAATCCTCCTCTGTATCAAGGAACAAACTATGACTACATAATGCTGGTACCAAACTGCTCTTTTAAACAGTAATCACACATGAAAAAGGCAGCGTATTTTCCAATTGAGGCAGCAGGGACATAAAAAGTGCACTTCAGCCTGCACCTATTTTGCTTCTGGCTTGGAGCTCTTACCAGACTTTTAATTGATCTGCACTGTTAGGAGGTTGCTCATTTTGTTCATTCAAAGCACCACCAGGACAGCTTGTGCATTTAGACGGCAGTTAAGATGCTTATCCAAAAACTCTTTTTTTTTTCTCCTTTCCAGATGCTGATTTCACTTAACTATGTTGAATATCCAAAACCGCAAAGGACACTTATATGATAAGACCAATCTAATGACGATGACAAATGCTTTTGGAGAAAGTTTTTTTAAAAGTTCTTAGCTAAGTTCTGCTAATGGAACAACCTTATGTAAATAAAACAGTGTCAAACTACTTCCCTACTGCCAAGACTAATTTGCATATAAGCAGGAAAAAGTTCATCTTAATTGACAAATTTCTTTTTTTTCAAAAATAGTATGTAAAAAAAGATGTTTTCTCTTATCTATAAACACAAAAAATTAAACATGGGAGAGGAGAGCTCAGAAGCCAAGAATATAAAATGCTGTGTCTGTCTTCTAAACGTGTGTGCTGAAATTCACACAAAAACCAACGGAATTACATGTTTTAGTGCAACATTCGCTTTGCAAGATTTATCATCACTATAACATAATCTTCCAACATAAACACTTATTAGGTCCTTTTCAAAAAATGTTATTATTTTATATATTTTAATATCACTTCAAGCTATAAAAAAGAGGTGCATAATAATCAGCATTGCCAAATACTGAAGAAGTCCGTAAGGTTCTGAATGTCAGCCCAGAGATGCCTGGGTGGACAGGATGCCATTTCTGTGGATTCCTTTGGGAGGCAGTCTTGCTTACTGTTAACTGCAGAGAGCACATGTGGATGTTATGGATAAAAATGTTACTGTATTTCTGTTGTTTACAGAACGCCTGCAGACTGAGCATTTTATACACTTGACAAAGAAGAAAGTATAATCTACATTAAAGTAAACACCATGATTTACAGAGCCATCACTAAAATCTAGTACAAACACAGCTCCTTAACTTGACTTTACAGCAGTTCTGTTTATGACCTACCTCATTTAAGGGAAGTTCATTTAAAAGTGAAATTTAAGGAGTATAAAAACATTTCTTGCAGCAATATAAAATATACTAATACCCTATTTTCAGTCTAATTCAAATATGACTATTTAAAGAATACATATTAAGGCTAGAGAGAATTGAAATGCAGAAATCATATATGCAGTTCCCTGTAACCAGTTAACTAGAACAACTTTTTAGCATAGGAAATTCTCACGATTATTTCAAAACATATAGGGTTGTGTTCACAATCACACTAGTGAATTCATACAAGCATTTATCATGCCAGGTAAATATTCATGTTTGCGCAAAAAGGCACATAAGAAGCTGTCTTTATCTACAGGAATCACCTAACAAATTCACCTGCACTCATTTTTATGCCTATTTTTATGGTTGATTATATTCAATGAGATTTCCTTGTCATTGTTTTTATTGCATCAACAGTCTAATTTTACTGAATAAATTGTGCACAACTTTCTGCAAATTAGACAAAGCATATACACAGCATTTGGGCACCATGTTGGGCAGCAAGAAATACCAACGTAAATCCATTTAAGAGTTTGAAGGACTCGGGAGTGTTGTCTTTTGGGTTTTTTTCCCCCTTTCAATGAGAAAAAAGACAGAAGTGGGGAGAATACAACCGGCATGTCAAAGGAATGTTACCTAGGTCTGAAAAATATGAAGCTAAATATTGCAGCCATGTAGTAACTCATTGAAGTCCTATGCTGAAAATGTGACTCTGGCACTAGGAAAGCAAACTTCTTAGTCTGAACTACTACCAAAAAAGACATGACATGATATGCTGGAAAGCCACAATCTTATCCAGCAGGAGAGGGAGGCCAGTAAATATAGGGGAAAAAAGTCAACTTACAGTATCAATTATAACATATCTTCAATGTTTAACTAAAGTTCTCTCCATTGAAAATTTTAAGTATTATTTGTCTTAGAAAATGAGATGAAGTACTCATATCTTCAGTGTTCTCTGGACAGATGATCTAAACAAGAATTTTTTAACAAACTCTTGCAGCAATATCCCTGACACTGTGCTCTGGGATTTGCCAAAAATTCCCTGTAATATACCACCCACTCTCTCTGGAGCATAGTACTTACTCAGAGCTTCCTTGTCTGAACATGTGCCTACAGGTACAATTTTAAAATAAGAACATGTATTTCAGGTTTTTTTTAAAATCTTCTCTTCTTGTTATCAAGGTTGTGTAAAACAGATTGCTCCTACATAAAACATCATTTCCAAGCTGCAACTATTGTTGCCAATGGTACACAACAACAGGCAAGAGTGTAACCTAACAATTCTGTAACAATTTACTTTAAAAAAGGCCATTCTAAGTTAGTGTTAAATGTAGAAAATTGAAAAATAGTGCACTTTTTACTGTTTCTGAAACCACAAATTGTCAAAATATCTCATCACACTTAGGAAGGTGCATGTGGATACACTAAACACTCTCCAGTTCTATACTGCTACATAAATGAATTTTTTAAAAAAACTTCGCATAACAAGACCCTGAGCTCAATAAAATATCATATGTATTTTGCTTATACTTTTTTATGGTATGACATGATTTCCACTAGTATTTAAAAACCTTTAATAAAATCCTCCATTTTAGGAAAGCTCCCCCCAAATTTTATTTCATATATATA
>VZRQ01008071.1:346903-405551 GCA_013397975.1 Machaerirhynchus nigripectus | reverse complement strand
ATCATTCTGTAAACTATGGTTTACTGAGTTTCTGCAGATATACTCTTCTCAAAGACTCAGAAATAATGGTTTGAAATCCTGGCATAGTAAAATAAAAATCTACAAGCATTTGGACTATACTTCTGAAATGCTGCTTTTCATAGGACTTCATACATATAGGTTCAACAGAAGAACTTAGTTTTCAATTTTCAGACAGTTTGTGACACCAAGGTGCTTTGTCCCACGAGTTAGGCACTGCAGAGGGCAAGAAAAAAAAGACACGAAAGCCTAATTTTTAAAGGGTTTCTACCCCTTATGCTTAACTGCTTTGGATCAACAGACCCACAGGAAAAGATCTAAGAATCAGCAAAGCCGTGTATAAATGCACTAAGAATAACTCATGGAATATGCATCCAAAATCAAGAGATAAAAGGGAAAACTGTTCACAGTGAAAATGACCCATGACATCAAATTAATGTTGCCAAATAAGAGTGTATTCTGAGGGACGCAGATAATGAGGTGGTATATGCTGCCATAGATTAAAAAAAGCCTATTATCTTCTGATCCTGCACCATGAAATACTTAAAACCACCTTTGAAAGAGAGGTTGCCTATTGCTTGAATTATCACATCTTTTCCAGAACTCAGCTTGAAAACAGATTTAGTGCACATATATTACAATTTTAGTCGCTTTCACAAAGTAAAGTACCTTTAAGTTTGTCAAGTTTTCCACTATTTTTCAACTGGCTTTACTTGGGACACTTTGGTAATTCTGCATTGGAGAGATGATCTGACAAATGGATTAAAATAACCTGCAAACTCCCTGTTCAGAAGGATGACTTAGTTCTAAAATGTCCTTTGCCAGAGGAACTAACAGAGCTGGCACCAGGGCACCTATTGGAGGAGTTCATAAGCTAGTGAAGTCTCCTTACAAGAAAAAAAAATCCTTTGAAAAGTAGCTGGGTTTGGGCTTTTTCTTGCACAAATATGAAAACGGATAAAGCTCTGTGCCTGAGGAGCTTGGCAGCTCTACTTTTACAGAAAAGACGAAATGTCCTGGTTTCAAACTGTCCTGGTTTCAAAAATGAATACTGGACTAAAACCCAACACTGGTTAAATTAATTAAGAAACAACAAATTGTTCTATTACTACTCATGAACAGACTGGAGCTAAAGAAAAGTTAGTGACAACCTCTGATCACCATGGTTGGGAAATACTGAAATGGGTGAGACAAAATACCTGTTTCTATCTTCAGCAGAATATGCTCATTGTACGACTTACCTTAATGTACACAATTTAATTGACAGACAGAAAGGAAGAAAAGAATAATAATAAAACTCTTATGAAAGGCATAAATGACAGAATAGTTTCTAGTGTGCATTCTTTAGTCTCCACCAATTTGAATAACAAAGTTCTCAGAAAATGGAAACACTAATAGGTCAGTGATACCATCCTTATGCCACGTCCAACTCAGCTGCTGTGCAAATAGCAATTACTTTATCAAGTGTAATTTAAAAGTTATGCTACAGGTGATGCACAAAATTGCTGAAATTCAATTTAGCTGTTTTTGAAGCAATCTCCACTACGTACATGAGATCAATGCTTAAAAAAATCATAATTTTTCATAGTATAATCAACCATTAATGTAACTGATACATCCGGGATAAAATAAATGTAAATCATTCTTATAAAATGCATAACCAAAATAATACAATGAAATGATATTTAATGTTCACTCAATTTGAGCTGGTATTGAATTGCTTGTTTTGTTTCATTTTTTTTTTATTTAGCAAATCAAGATTAGAATCAAAGATCTGTCTACAAGTTTTTAGAAAGTTTTCTTTTCTATCACAACCAATATACTATCTCAGAAATGGATTTTGCCATTGTTGAAAAATGGAAGAAATTAGCAACAGAATATTAACATAACATTTTTAAGCTTGTCCAATGTATTTTAATACATATTTAAATATTTAATATTTTATGCTAAAAAACTGATCTACCATTATTTGACCTCAAACTTTTACCTTCCTAAGTCTATCCTAACATTTCCCCAAGTCATCACCTTTACTATACAAAAGTGACAAAATCGACTTCAGGTCTTACAACACAGAAAAGCATGTAAAGAAATAATAATTTAACAAAGCACTTGTCTCTGTCCTTGCAAAGGGTCCTTCAAAGCTGAAGATACACTTATTAATGAACAATTTAATTACAGTCCACAAAGTTCTGAAATTTTACTGGGTCTCATTTGACATTTATTTCACAAGGGATAATTAGATGGAAATATTTGTAGCACTTACAGAGCATGTTATAGCATGCACTTAAGGTTTGTTTCTGTGTAGTAATGCATTGTTCTGTACAAGAAGTATCTTTGCTGCTTCAATGAAGGTCCCAAGTGCTATTTCTAAAAATATTGTAACAATATAGTTTAACACAGTAGAATCAATATATAATTTTATGAAGTCATAAAGAGGAAAATAACAGCTTGATCATTACTGATGTTTTAACAATCAGCTTAAAAAATATATACAGAGGAGTTTTCGAATAACACCAGACTGATTCACCTGAGCTAAAACTAGGAAAATTATGGGGACCTCCTTTCTATTTAGCTAATATTAAGGACCACCTTTAGAAACTGCTCTACTGCTCCGCGGCACTTTGCATTTTGTATTTTCAGTGAGCACTGATGCCCAAAGTGTTTATGTATAACTAAAAGAAGCCACCTGAAATCCATCATGATAACATAATCCATTCATTCTTTTTTGACAGTGCTACTTACTGCACTAATCATATCCAGCAAATCTAGAAAAACAAGCAGTAAATGCTGCTAACTAAAAAAGAAGGGTAACGTTTAAAACCAACAACATTTTTCAAAGTTAAAAAATCTTGTGATATTGATCTACAAATCTTTGTGAAATCGTGATAATTTCACATATAATTATATGTGAAATTATATATTTTGAATATATAAATTGAATATAAATGTCAAATTATATATTTTAATGAAATGTTATTATATAATATAATTCATATATTATTATATATATTATATATAACTATATAATGCCATCTTAAAAAACCTCTCTAAAAAACTAAATCAGGTGATCAACTTCAAAGAGTACTGGGCTTTTCATTTTCTTTTCATAGAAACAAAATGGCCAAGGATCACAGATTTGCTTACACTCAAAATATTTATCTACATATTATTTAAATTAATTAACATGTTTGTTTTACTGCAAAATGTATCACAGTGTCTTAATAAATCTAACAAATTATTTTAAAAAATAAGTCTACCTTTAGAAGAAAAGAAGATCCATCCACTTTGGCTTTTCCTACGAGCTGGCAAGTGAGATCAAAGAACAGCATTGGCTGAACACCAGACAATTTTGCTGCTGGTCCAGAGATGGAAATATTACTGGCTGCCCAAATACGTAACTCTTCTATTGTTTTCTGTTCTTCATCCATGAAAGTGTAAACTTTGCTAGAAGTTCGAGGAACTACTGGAGCTCCTACAGTTCCATCAAATGTTAAGGATGCAAATCCTGCACTGGTAATTCCCTGCATCTGTCCATTGTATTCCCTGATCTGTAATAAAATATGAATGAGAAAAAAAAATTTGCACTGCAAGGAAAAACAAATATATTTCTGCTTTATCATGTGCATGAAAAATGGACCACTGATCATTTCTGTTCCTGGTTCTATAGGGAGAACAGAGTCAAAATAAAAACAAAACAAAAAGATAATATTAGTAAGAAAACGAAACGTGTAAGCAGAAATACAATCTGACACAAACAATTTTTGCAGAGGCAGACTAATACCTACCTGTAAATATACAGCATCTTTGCAGAGTATTTTATTTAAACGCGTCAAAATATTTGCATGGGAAACAATCAGGATTGCTCTTATAAATGGGGAAACTAAGGCACAAGAGAAATTAATTTTTAGGGGTTACACAGCAGAGTGATGGTAGAGCAAAGTTATTAGAGATTTCTGTTTTTGGCCCCTCACAATAGCCCTGTTTCCCAATACTATGGAACTGAAAAAGAAAGTATCAGTTCAAGGAGGTATTTTTTTCTGTAAAGTAAACAGTGATGAGCTTTCATTCCTTGAATTATGAATAAAGCTTTCACAATCACTCAATGTCTATTGCCCTGCATGTGGCAGGCCTCCTGAATCCTGCTGATTTAGCTGTGTATCTGCTGCCATATAAAATATAGTATTTAAAGTCTGAAGCACTCCTTCAAGGATCTAGTCTAGACTTACTGCTCCCTGCAATTATAGATTTATCTATATCAAAGCACTGTATGACTCATTATCCAGAAATCTGAAACTGTCTTTTTTGATCCATCCCTTTTTAATTAATGTCGGGTTACCAAGTAAGCGATAACACGCATGAATATAGATTCAGGGAACACTCTAGATGGGATTCCCAGTGCTCAATTTTTAAATGGCTGAAAATCCTACTGATTTGAAAATACAGAACACGAAATATGTGTCAGAAGTTCTAAACAGCAAAACATTGACGATGATTTAGGCCTATATTGTATAAACATGGTGAAATTTAAAAGTGCACAAATCAAGCATTCATTGTCCTTGGAAATTCATAAACAAAGCAGTTCAATCTTGGTGACAGGAACTCCTTTAATCCCTGCTACTCTTGACATAATGCATAACTGCATTAAGGGTCATCTCTTAAGATAAACTTTGATTTAGTTAAGCATTCTTCACACCTGACCAATGGAGCACACCAATTCATGATGTAGTTTTTCTTCAGTGAAACACTGCAAAGCTTTAGTTTTTGAACCTTTACGTTTAAATATTGAAAATACAAGAGAAGCCAAGGGACAAATAAGGAAAATACATAGTTTCATAATCAATTTGTCCCCCATTACCCATGAGCTGGAAGAACATGGTCCCCTGTAAGATGTTATCTAATATAAACACACAGATTTACTTAAGTTGGAATCATCCAAGTACATCACAGGAATTATACTCCATAGCTTCTCTAAACATCCAGAGGGGAGGAAAATTCTCTTTCATCACTTCTACTTATTCATCCTGTATCAAAATATACTTCAAGAGTATTTTTCATATCTTGTCTGACATGTCAAATGTTTCTCAAAGTGTTTTAATTTCTAATTTACCTATTCATTCATTTGCTCATTAATTCTTTTAAATCATAAAAATATCTTTATTTCTTTCTTAGTAAAAACTCTGTTCTAGTCTTCTGTGAAGGCTCTAAACTGTTCACGAAACCAGAAAGAAACTAATCTGTCTCCCTTGGCTTCCACCAATATTTCGCCGCAAGTTATTTTCCTCTTTACCCAAATCCTTTACGTCATGCTTTGAGCATTTGGGAGGCTGACCTCAAACAGACTGTACTTCTGACATCTCCCAGTACTTTCATTTAGTGAATTTGAAATCAGCCTTAATGTAGGAAAAGGCAATTATAAAATAAAAAAATAAATAAAATATGTAAAAAGGTAAATCGTAAATCTCAACTGTCATGATGAGAAAATTACCAATGATCTTTAGTAAAAGCAGATGTCCTTCGGCACAGGCAGGTGGAGAAGCCACTGAGTGCTCTCAAACGTAAACAGAATTCAACAATACTATTTAGTGAACAACAGAAGACACAGGAGAAGAAAATGTAAAATGGGTTACAAAACAAAGTATTTCACAGCTGGAAAATTACTTCTGTCAGACCCAGATGATGGTCAACAGAAATTCTCTGGGCTTGTCCTTTAAAAACAAATCATTGCTAAAGTGATGGGGGATCACTGGAGTGTAAAATGAACAAAACCTATGGGCAAATGTTTCATTATAGCACTCTTAAGTAGATCTCAGATCAAGTTAAGCATTGATACTGTAAACATGTTGTATTTTCCAAACAGTTTTGAAATTGAATTAAACTTAGAAAAGAGTCAATCTGGGACTTTTGAATATGACAATTCCTCTTCAATAGATTTTGTGTCATTTCTAGAGGACGTGGAGATATTTTTTTAAAAAACTGGTGGGGGAGGGTGAAGGGAGGGGATAACACAGAAGTGGGGCAGACAGCTGTCTCTTTAAAAATTCCCTGAAAATTTAAAATAATTTCAATAAATAATGGTTGTTAAATAAAAATATGCTCTGGGACAAAAATTGAGCAGATAAAATACATTTGGCTTGTTCTAAGCAAGCAAGTAAATTCCAATACATACTGCAGGAGTCTCTGGCTTAGTGTTTGTAAACTAAAGAACAATAGGTGAAATGTCACCTTAACAAACTGCATGGACAGTAAACTCCAGTGATTTCTATGGGGTACAACACTATCCTGAATATGGTTATTGAAAAGAAGCTTATCTTGAAATATTTATAAGTAGATTTACAGCAAAGTAAAAAGTTTTTTTTTAAACTGAAGATGGTGTTATTCATCTCACTAAATGGAAAAGTGTGATAGTAAGTAGTGTATAAAGCTGGAATAATAGCATCTCCAAGGTAGTTTTCCATCAAAACTGATTGTTAAATTATAGAAGTAAAGGACTATTATGAAACCACTGCAGTCACAGACCATCTTAGAACATCAAAAAATGCCTAAGGAAACAACATATACCAAGATAATGTACATGTTTTTATACTAAGAAGGAAGATTTTATTTTTTTATGATAGTCACTGATGATATTTGTATGAAGAAAAGTATCCTGTCAGAAAAAAAACCCACCCAAATGCATCTGGTATATTTCTTTATATTTTGTAAATGTTGTCTCATCTTAAGTAAATAGTCTAAACAAATTTGGATAATACAGTATGCTGATTATATTTTCTTATCTTTTATTAATGTAATCCTGGTTTACTTGTACCTCCAGCTGTATGAACAGAGAGATACTAATGAAATAGAGAAGTCATTTGAAGTATAAATTAAACCATTTTGAATATGTTTAAATACAACAAGAAGAAAACTGAACTACCAAAACCATCTGCAAGCACCTTCTAAAAGAACATTAACAATATTACAGGTTTAGCCAGTACCAGCTGGTTGCCTCTTCCCTCTCTTTAATAGTGTAACTATTAGGCATTAATTCTAATATATTAAGAGCATTCACAGTGAACAATAAAAAAGAAGTTCCAAGAAAAATCCACCAAAGAAAACTCCTCCTTTGCCATGAAGATAGAAGGAGACTAGGCAAATAGATCACAGGCCTGGCTTTTATACTGGGAGATGGAGGGCTCGCCTTCCACAATCTCTGCAGAGGACTGACTGCGGCTGAACGCCCCAGTACAGTGCTGCAAATCACTAAATTCTGTAATGCATTAGAAATCATCGTAAGATGACGTGCACAAAGATGCACTTCAAGAAATAGTAAGAGAAATGTAATTAAAACTAGTAATTTTCCAGTTCTCTTAAGTCAGACACTTAAAATTTTCCTTCTCTCCAACAAATACTAGACAAATTAAATTACCCTCTATCCGGAGTAATTCTAACAGAATACTCTTCATTAAATTCTTATTAGCTCTGACCATATGATCGTGCCAACACCTCTGTTACTATGAGAAGTTATCCATTAGTAGCCAATAATGTAACTGGGAGCAGTAATTTTTAAAATGTGTTTTCAATCAATGTCAACTTCCTGGAAGTCCCTTGAAAGCGTATCTGGGCCAGACAGAATGTGAACACACACTCTAAGGACTCTGTATATCTATCTGTCTTCATTGGTAAGTACAGCTTTGACAGACTATGGCCTCTGCTACCCTTGACTGCTTTCCATTCAGCAAGCTAAGAGAAGGTGATTAAGGCCTGAAGACAACAGCAGAAGAGAGTGAAGGTGGAACTGCAGAAAGTGTAATTAGAAATCTAAGGGTTTTTTTTTAAGTTTAAAACTGTTTATGTTGCACAGCAATCATAGCAACTATGCTGGTTGTGGCTGAAAGAGGTCCTCCCCCTCCCAGTTCATTCCCAGAAGCTGGCACCAAGCTTTTGTGTGAGATTTCTACCTGCTCATATCAGATATGAAAACTTCCAAAGTACATGTTTCTTAGTCTGGGGTTCTTAATCAGAACATTCCCAACCAGAAAAAGACAACTTAGTGACTCTAGATAATTTTAACTTAGTAATTAATTAAGTTCTCAGCTCATGCATCTGAAGAGACATAAATTGTGACCAGCTGAAGGTCTATTAGGACTGGAAACCACTTAGAACAGCTCAACTGTGATGAAAAAAAAAAAGTATATGAGAAGTGAATGATAGACCCTCTCTTTAAGCACTGGAACATCATTCTGGAGAACAATAAAGTACCAACTGACAAGGATTCTAAAATGATCTCCTCAAAAAAGTGGTGCCAAATCAGAACAGTGAGGTCCCTTAGCTGTGCTATATCAGTAGATTTTCTTAGTAAGCTTCTGATAAAAATAAATAGTGGAAGTTAGACAATACTTTGCATAAAAGAGGGTGCATACATAAATTTCCTGACAGCGGTCTTCTTTATTTTCTTAATGTGTACTTAGAAATCCAGTACTGACCTACCACAGCCCTGCAACTTTTCAATTCTTTTATTTTGACCAGCTCCTTTCTACTTTTTCACATACATATTATAAAATATATAGTTTTCAGAACCAATAAGCAAGTTTTTATCTCCACTGAATTTCTGAAATTAGTGTATGTGTAACACTCACCCTGATGGATTCAGAGAAAATATTAAAATTTAGCATAAGACTTTCCCATCTGAAGTTAAATTCATGAACTTCAAAGGTTAATAACACGTTTCAAGTACTGATCAGCAACACAAGCTTCAAAATATAAATACAATTTAATTCCATTCTTATTACATATACAGATGACCTTAGAGAAACCTTATACTAACCCAGAACAGGTTAGCTAGTTTCTCTCTCAATTCTCAGTCTCAATAACTGAAGACTGTTTGTGAATCTTAACAAGTTCTTTCTTAACAATCTCAGTGGTACGAAACTCAAATACTGGATAAATCTTACCACTTTTTACATTTACTGTCATGGGGTTTTCTTCTTTGTTCTCCTGCTACAGCATATCAAAATGTACATGCTTAGTACTACAGATATTTATCCCTTTTATCACCTTTTGTACAATCCTAAATTTCCTAGATCTCTCAAGAGTGTTCAAATATGCAAACTGGATTTTATTAGGTTTTTGTGGTTTTTCCTTTTTCCACTGGCCTCTTTCATGACATTTCTTAATTTCTGCTATAATTATTTTATACTTAAAAAAAGTAAATATATAATTATGTATGGTTATGTTGCAAATTAATGGTAAAATCACATCTTTGGTCCTATTCGGCACCTCTTTTAAGTATGGTCCAGCATTACAAGACTTCCATTCAGTCCCTGTAGCGTGGCTCCTCTTCCCTATACAGTTGCAGCAGGTGTAAGAAAAACATCCAGCAGAAGCAGTATCAAAGCTATAAACAGTTTCCTGCATGCCCTTTGATACAGATGAATAGGGAGTAAGGCAGGAAGCAGCAGCTGGAGCACACTGCACACTAACAAGCCCAGATAGATTCTCTTTACTGGAGCGACTCTCCAGCTCACCTAAACTGCTCCACAACAAAAGACCTAAAGAAACTCCTCAATTCTATCAGTTTGAAGAGAAATAAATTGTGCCGATTTATGTCAGTTAAACTCTATTCATCTAGAAGTACCACGTTATTTTTTGTCAACTAGTTTAATAGATATTGTTATTTTTGAAAAAATGTCATCGTTTAAGTTTTGGTCCACACCATAACCACAGCTGTTTTAACAATCACTTGCTTAATCCAATGTCTCCAAGTGTTAATTTCTGTACAACTAAATTATTCCTATGGTCCTCTCACTGCAGAAAAGCAAGCACATAAACCCCTCACATCCCAGTACATACCTTTATCCTATGAAACCGAACAATATCACCAACTTTGTAAATTTTTGGTAGACAATCTAGATTTCCATTAAAAAGAGTGCACGTTAACTTCACATTTGATGGGTCCACAAGTGTAACCACGGAGCAATAATCTGTAAAATATAAAAGTGTCTGAATGAATAACAGGCATTACGGAATTACGAGTACATATATATTAAATTTGGGAGGAACACCCCTATGGCCAATTTTTTTCTGCTATGATCTGTGTAACTCTTTCAAAGTTAATTTTTTTACAGTATCAACAACTGAAGTGTGGCCCATCTTGCCAATAATTAGCCCAAATAACTGAAAATGAAATGTGTGAGCACAGCTCTGTGAGCAAGAACACACAACCCCTCTTCTTCTATCTGCAACTGGCATGCTACGCTTCCACATTTCAATTACTTGTTCCACAAAATGAGGAGCATATGTACAATTTTATAAAATCATTTTCTAAGATTTATTTTGCACAGCCTTCAGAAAAGGTAATGAGTTCTACAAGTTTTAAAAGAAAATTAAAGCATAAATTTCATAAACTTCAACAAAATATGCAAGATAGATATATATATACCACAAGAATAGAGTCACACAGTGGTAGTTAGAAAGTAGAGTAAAAATATGAAATATGCTCTTTTGAAGTTAAACTTCATAGAATTTCACTTCTAATAATGATCTAAAAAGTAAAATCAAAACAAGATACAAAGATGACAATGAAGACCAGCCCAGAATGGAGCAGTATTTGCCAATGACATGAACAAAACCTGTATTTTCCATTTCAGCATGTGTGCTCTGATACTCATAAACATAAAACAGAGTAAAAGCACATTTGCTCTTTCTCACCATGGTAGTCGGTAACCTGCCTGAGAAACCAAGCAGCAGCAGAAAGAAGGGCTACATCCTGCCCCCAACCTCCTGTAACAGCTATTGTCCCTCCAAGACACCTGTAAACATAGCCAGAGGAACAGAGACTAGGAAGGAGGAAGGAAATGAAAGCTGAACCTGGGAAAGGTGAAGGAAAGGTATTTTCTCTAAGTGTTCAAATGTTTCTTTGTTTCTCAATATCTGAGTAAGTTACTAGATGTTTATGTTAACTGGCAATGAATTAAATTCCCCAAATCAAATCTGTTTTGCCCTGACAGACACCTTTCATCTCTTAGAAAGAAAAACCCAAACAGGAGAGAAAAAAATCTAAAGGATCAAAAACCCCAACTTTCCTTAGCTGTAATTCTATGAGGCAACTAGTGATAATGACACTACACCAGAGTTTACATATCTGGGAACTGAACAAAGGTGTCATAGTTCTCAAACAAAGTCGATGAAATCTCCATCATGCACATTATAAAGATGCAGACACATAAGTTGTTGCTAAATAGCTCTGAAAGAGAATGTTCTCAGTCTAGTAGAACTGACAGATTTGCCTTATATAGAAAAAGCTACAGGAAGGCAGTTATAGAAAAATGATTGCTACATGTGAACTCTGTGAATAGAATCCCCAAACATGAAGACAGGTATGTAAGACTGGATTGAAATACGTAGTTCAAAATAAATATTCTTCTGTTTCCCACATATATACCCTTAAATTTTGCTATAATTTAGAAGTTTAAAATTCTCTAATGATTTGAGTGAATGAAGTGGTGAAAGAAATCCACTGAGGGCTTACCGAGAAATAAAACTTTTCCTACACCTATAAAAACCTCCTGTATTTCTATTAGTACTCTTCCTCCTACCCAAGATTTTTACATAGACTCAATAATGATAAATTATCTTCTTTTGCATTCAAAAGTTGCTGAGATCACTCTTTTCCACACTCCCAACAAAGGCACAAGGTACACATAGAGCCTATTTTGACATTTATGCCAGGAATGTCATTAATAGACTCTAGTCACTGGCTGACAAAACTGCAAGTATTTACTACTGTAATCCAAAGACTGATGTATTTCTTTGGGCATGAAATCTAGAGGTTAACTTAAAAGATCTGTTGCAAATATGAGTAAAATGAGTAATTAAGAAGAAAAACCCATATGGTTCACAGATTTACAATCCTTTGGGGATATAGAATAACATGCTACAGTGCACTGATATAATCCAACATCAGAATCAAGAGGAAATAGCAAAAAAAAATCCACATTAAAATTGTGGTTACTCTTTGATGTTGTGATTACACAACCTAGTCAGCTTCATACCTGTGCAGCTGCCTATTTAATAGTGGAAGTTAACACACTGCCTCAATTTTCTGTGTAATTAGCATAATCATATAAGACTGATAATCATCCTAGTCAAAGCAGTATAAAATAGTACACCAGCTTAACATAGCCAGGGAACACTTTCTACATAATATAGGTTCTCTGTCTCTGTGACTTTAGTCTTCCATTCCTCACTATCACCTCAAAACACCATTTCTACAATAAACCTAATTACAATAGAGGTCTTTGAGAACAAAGCATGAAGACTGATTTTTTTAATGAAATCCTCATTCAGCAAAGTCCTTTTTGAAGGTTAAAAATAAAAAGCCACCTGTCTTTTCTTTTCCAGCTGAAATGTGACAATTCTTTTCCGTTTTCCACAGTAGCATTACAGATCAGTGAATGAATTCATTTTTCTGAAAAAATAGTGAGTCAAACTCTGAACAGAATTGCTGAATTTAAATAATGTCCCAGAGTTAAAGAAAACAATATAATGTCATTGGTCACACTTTTGATTTTTCTTAATATACTTTCCAACAAAGCAAAATCCCTTCGTTACTAAGCTAATAAACAAATAAATAAATAATGGAAGTTTACATTCTCACATAGGCTTACCATCATGTGAGGGACCACCTGCCATGGACAGCTACCTGGAAGGATGCTTTTAACTGCCCAGAATTGGTGTTTATGAATAAACAAGGAGACATAACTGATGTTTAGTTTAAATAAAAGTATAGAGTGATGGTCTGCATGCATCTTACATGCTTTTTATATTCCTTCAGATTAGTCCTTATTGTTCTTTAACAATACAATTGCTGTAATTTGTTAAAGAGTTATTTCATTTCATTAAAAAAACCACAACTATTTGGTAATCAGTAGAAGGTTACACTACCTGCATGGAGAATGCTGATTGTCAAGCTTCTAGGTCCTGACTTTAAAGAGTTTGAAACATGGATCTCTTGCAGCCCTGTAACAGTCACTGAAAATCTAAAGTTGCCACCACTATCACAGCAGTCTAGGTTCATTCTTCAGGTTACAGCTTTCCTTTCATAATGCCATAGCATTTCCACTCTTTTATGGACTATTATGCTGGCCATTAGTATGAACAGAAAATCAGCATTTCTCCACAGTATGTACAGATAGATTAAAAACAAACACAAAAACCCCAAACCCCACAGCTTCACATACAAATGCACTTTTCAGTCATCATAAGAAAACCAGAATTGCTAGAAAAACTTTCCTGATTAGTAGTTACTGATATTGTAGGAATAACAAGTTGTTTAGTATTTACTGATTAAACATTTATTGTAGTTTTACTGAGGACTTCAGCAGTTCCTGACAAATATGCTTGTATAAATTGTTAAGGTGGAAAGCATTGATCTAATTATACTTCCCCTTTTGGGCAATCACATATTTATTCCTCAATAACATTTACTGGAAAACCCACTACACTGAACCAGTAACTTCCCCTTTCAAAGAGATAAAAAGGTTTTGGGCAATGTTGTTAGCAGTCAGGGACTCCAATTAAGGATTGCCTTCTGTTTCTTTTATTTCAATACACACAAAACACAGATTATTATAGCAAATTATTCTCTCTTCAAAACGAAATGAAAAATTAATACTGTTTTCAAGAATTACTGAGGCCATTCAATACACAAGCGTCTGCACTAACACCAAGCAGCTGACCAAGTTAATTTACCATTTATATTTAAACAAGACAGGAAGAAAAATAATACAAATGCACACACACTCCTATGCGTGTGTGTATGTATGTGCATACAAACATATACTGCAGAATGCCAAAACAAAACCTCTAAAGAATCCAACTGTTTTACTAGAGCTTGTTATTTCTAACATGGTGATACACTTTAGAGATAAAAACAATTCAGTAACTACCAGAAGCAGCTGGCTAAACAGATGTTTCAATGCCATCATTTGTAAACTGTAGATCAAAGTAACTGTCTTGAGATTTCTATTAACTATTTATTCAACTATTATTTTTTTCATTTCCTCTAAATATCTTTTTATCTTTTACTTATCTTCTATACTTTAAGATAAGAACCAGTGGTTGTTTAAAAAAGAAATGCATATAGACCAGTGTGAACAGAAGGGAAAAGAACATTATTCTAATCTCTAGGGGTCCAGAACAGCTTTATTCTGTTCTGCAAAATTTAAATAAATCCTCAATATTTTGCTTTGGAAAAAATAAACCAAAATGGAACACAATACTTTAAAGGATTTCTACTGCAGATTTAACTAAGTCTGGTTCCTCCCAAATGGATGCCACAACATTTTGATGGGTTTGCTTTGCGCTGTAAAGTTGGTTTGCTATTACTTGCTAAAAATTGACTATAGTAATTCAAGTTGACCAAACGGTATAGTTTAAACTAGAGTTCATTCTTTCAGCTACATAACTTTAAACAAATTCTGGGATGTTTGATGAACTTGGCTCAAGATCAAATAAAAACTGAAAATAAAATAAAACAGCTTCAAAATATTTTAAGAATCTGATTTATGATTCTTAAGCTGCATTTTGGGTATGTAGAACTGTTGACCTGGAAGTGGTCAAGCTTTTTAGAAGTGTCTTTTCTACAATTGCTATCCTTTATTAATTTTGATTCTAAAAAAACTTAATAAAAATAAAATAGTTAAAATCTACATGCATGTCTAGGTAGGATAAAGTGAGATTTTAACTGAACATGTGACATACAAATATACTGCATATATCTATGATAAAATGCTAGATGGAGGTTTCCCTAGGAAAACAGGATATTAATTCTATAGCATTGTTAACCAGCAGCAGGGCTTCTTTTTGCATTCTTCCCTGCTTTATGGAAAACCATTACTAATATCTGTATGAGAACAAAGGGTTGAGGAAGCAGTAGTGTCACATTGGAATGTCCTAAAACTTTCATGGTCAAGCACATAACCTCTGTAATTGGACACAGCAAGGACAGGGGCTCTTTTTTCTTCTATTTTCTTTTTTTTTCTTTTAAATCTCAAGGTTAAATACTTGAGATATCCTTAGGATTAAGGGAAGGGAGAGAGGAGAATATAATCTTTGTTTAAAATTTAAACTATTTTAAGACTTTTAGACTACTGGGGAAGGAAAGTTAGAATAGAATTTCAAACACTTCCAACAGATCTTCTAGCAGACAAAATCCCATCTGTCTTTTGTACCAAGCAAGACCCAGAGCACTTTCTTGGACAGTTTTCAGAACTTCTAAAGTTCTCATGTATAGACATTTCAAACTATATGCCCCGAGCAAAAATGTGCTTAGCTATAACAACTTTCTCTGTAATAAATAATATATGAACATACTGAAAACTCATTTCATTCATCAGTGTTTTAACACTCACCTAATGCAATAATGGTAATAGAAATGATGAACTTTTAATTATAGATTATACAAACCGACAAACTGAATTAGGTACCACTCCAGTGGCACCCACTTTCAGTGGGTACACAGTGCAAAGCCTCAGCCTTAAGCCTTAATATACGTAAGAAGGAGCAGCATCAGGGCATATCTATAGAGTGAATAAACACCCATGTGGATTAAGCACAGTGGACCCACTTTACATGCTTCCTGTGGGCATCCTCTTAAAGCTACATGATTCTATTATTACAGTGTCAGACAAAGAATGCATTAGTGCAGGACTGGGCCAGATCTAATGCAACCACAGAATTTTCTGGCAAGAGCTACTTCATGCCCTGACAATGCAGAACAATCACTGACTATTTTGCACCCTCTCAAGCAAACATCACTCTGGATTGTGCAAAAAAAATCAAAAAACAACACTGAAATATTTGGCTGTTTAGTGAATACTTTTACCCAAAACCCCAGACTAATTAAAATTGTTTTAGAGATTTTAATTATAAAGTAGCAAGTGAATTACAACTACCTTCATAAATAAGAAATACCAACTTGTGTCCCTGTTCTCCACTAATATTGTTGTGTTATTTTAATAATGCCAACTGAAAATATACAGGGAAGACATTTTAGAAAGCTATTAATGACATTTAGGCAAGAACTAGTAGTAAAATAAATAATCATTTTCCCTTTAGGCAAGAACTAGTAGTAAAATAAATAATCATTTTCCCTATTAAATTTCTACTTCTTAAGAAATTGAAGTGATTAACTTGACAAATAACTCAGCAGAAAAAGATCTCTCCTAGCTGCTTTGGAGACATGCTACTTTGAAAGTCAGTGCATTTAACTTCACTGTTCTTACACACCTGGAATGGATGGCTGCCCTAATGATTTCCAGCAATCAGTGCTTGTCTAATTAAGATGTTCCAAGTCCTCAGTTCCCCAAAGTCTTGTTCAAGTAGCTGGACAAATGACAAATCCTCTTTTAAGAACTTTCTTCATTTGCTATCTCCACCAGTCTGCCCAAACTGACTGATACCTCTGACCTATTTGTTGTTCTGTTTCCCTGGTATGAGCTGGTCAAAGCTATGGTCACAGGATCATGTGAATTTGTTGTTCTGGTTGATTTTTAACAAACATAGTAAGAACAGTTCTGGCTGGAGGAGATTTCAAATCTCTTGAATACAGTACATACCAGTTCCTTTGCTAACATATGGAGGCTTGAAGAATTTCACAACGCCATACAAGTTCACTATAGTCCCATCTTTAAGATGATTCAGGGGAGTATACACGTATTTTGGAGCAACAGACTGAAAAGGCATGATACAATGAGGGAACAGAAGAAAAAATTATTCAAACATTCATACAGAACTTTGTCTTGTAACATCATTTATCCTCAGCATGCTTATTTCATCTTAAAAAAAGAAATAAAGATTATCTATTTCTTTATATCTTACTCACTTTAGACTCAGAAAGCACACAAGACTTCTAATTTCTTTTTGTGATTGCATCTTTCTTACAATAAGCCAACCAGTTAATTCACGTAATTTTCAATACAGGAACCAGATGAGTAGAAGTCCTTACAATAAAGAACAACGAAAGACAATTTTTTACTGATCCATTTTTACATGTCCATCCAGACGACTTTTTAAAGCAAAAACAGCTTTGTACTTCTGCTTGGCAGTGTCGCTGCACAGAATTATTGTCTTGGGCTGGCGGCGGGGTTACCTCTCACAGCCACTGTGCACATCTTCTGATTACAATACCACAATTGCTGGAGGATAAAAGAAATTAAGTACTACTTTCTACAGTTTCAGGACTCTTCTCCTCTCATCTTAAGGCTGTAATATATGCTGATTTGACTCATTTAAAAAACATGAGTTCTGTCAAACTGACTGATAACTGCGTTTTTCAAGTCCTATACTGAAAAAATGAAACTGTAACTGAAAATAATATGAAAACAAGCTCTATCACCATGGTCCTGATAACATCATGATAAAGAACAGTAAAATTTCATAAGCCAGTTGCTCTGCCTTTAAAATACTGTTTCCTGTAGAATTTTAATTTAGACACATAAAGGCTTGTTCCAAGCAGTAATCAGAACAAATGTTAAGATCAGTACCTGAAGTCTGATTTTAAATCAAAGGAAGTTTCATATTTCCTTTTTTTTTTCTACAGCACAAGCATACAATTTTATTTATTTTGCCCAATAGTTATCTTTCTAGTTCCAAGTTCCTAAACCAACATGGAGTCTGTCTGGAGATCAAGACCAGAACTATACTACAAGTATTGAAAATGTACTACCTTTTTCATATTTTACTTTGTGTTCCAGGTATATTCTTTGCAAAAGTAAAAGCTAAATGACTGCTGGGATAAGAGTATGGAAGCAAATTAAACAGGAACAAAACCGAATTCCTCACATTCTTATTTACATGCAGTTAATCTCATGTGATTTAAAAACATCCCAAATGCAAACTCACCACAGATGCAGTTTCTGAAGCAGCAGTTGTTCCTGGTTTAGTGTAAATCTGTGGAGAAAAAAATCCCAAGCTTTCTGATTAAAAAATTGAAGGCACTGCAAATATAACAACATTTGATAACTTTAAAGCAAATACAACACTGTAAGAAAATACAAACCACGCAGACATTTTTGCTATATGAATCACCTCTGAATCTAGTTAAATATTAGCTATAGAAGAAAGTAATATTTACTGCAATTACACTCCGACAAAAGCTTCTTCAAAAAAATACGTACAATTTCTAAAGTCACTTAGTTGAATATGTTAGGTCACATTAATAAAATAGCATTTGAAAGTTGGAGGCTATAAATTTAAAACTGCACTTGCTTAACATACACATTAAATGGGTTTAGGTTTTGTCCATAAACATGTGTGTACATGTCAATGCTTAGAGCAGATCTATTCTCAGCAACTTGTTACTTTCCTTTGGGGGAAAAAATTCACCAGAATGGGATCAATTTTATTTAAAGATAGTTCCTAAGCCTTTTGAGCCTTACTTGTAAGCCAGACTTACCTTCAGTGTAAGGTATTTTAAAGCACTAATTCTGGTGATTTGATGAAAAACCAACACACCCCCACTTTCTGTGGGGAACACAGGGCTCAGCTGCCATCCTGAGGCCACAGCTCAGCCTGGCTGCTGGTCACAGGGCCCTGTGTCACAGCTGTGCACTGCCTCAGTACTGCCAACTCCTGCTGGGGATCTGCTTTTACTGTCCACCTCAGCCACATTCCTGAAGCTGATTCTACTTTTAAACAGCCGAGTGAAAAGCTGTGACTGAGAAAGCAAAGCACACACAAAGTCTGCTCATTTGTATTGATGTTAAGCACCCAGTGCATGTGTCACTAAACGAAGTGCCACAAGCTCCATTCTGTGGTCAGTGATGAGATAAACACCTCAGCACAACCTAGGCATTCAGGGAGCTGCATAGTGTCTTTGGGATTAGATTGTACATCATGAGGTCTGCCAATACTCAGCTGAAGGCCTCATGTAGTTCCTAAAATTTAGGCACTTTTACTTTAGATGCACTTATTCAGACTCAGGGCAGTTTTGCTATCTGTGATCTTCAATGAAACATACCCTTTCTACCTATATACCATCATCATCAACAGATAATGAATGTCATGAAACAGTCTGCACTATCATTTTCAATAATTTTGTTTCTTGCTGAGCTATGTGCCAAGTTTTAGTTACCTACGGAGGTCAATTCCAAAACAAAAGTGCCTTTCTGAAATTAAACAAAAAAAAAATTTTTACTTAAATTTAGGTATATTTTACTCAGGACCAAAGGATACAATTCTCTTTAAAAAATTTAGATTATAGCAATCCAAGTATTTGAAAGGCAACAATTTATAATTTGACTTAAAGCAGAACTCATACACCAGAGAAAACTAAAAATTACAGACCTGACATCACTCTTGCACCCTCTACCTTGTCTGCATTATTGAAATGCGTTATATACAAAGTAGTTTAAACAGCTCTAGGAATCTATCTGAAGTCAACTAAAGTCAAATTCTTGCACTCAGCAAACAGAAATTTACCTGGAAAATAATTAGGTTAGGGTTACTATAAAATTACATGTGCACACACACAAATGCGTCTTGGTAAAGAACAAGGTAAAATAATCTGTAGCATTTCAATTTCTAATAAATTCTATTGTTTTTTTCCTATTATAAAGCAAAACGTTAACGTAAGTATTTAGTAAATAAATAAAAAAAGGAAAAAGTGGGGTAACCACATACATAAATGGCCGATCCAGCTTCTTCAGACACTTCCAGGTGACAATCATGTCTACCATCCTCTCTCACTGTAGGCAATTTTACCACCTTAAATCCTGCAACTATGAAGGTTTCCTATGGGGATAGAGCAATAAACAGAAAATTACACAGACTCTAACACATGCTCTATTTTAGGAGTATATGATGTGAAATTTCACCCTGAAGTCTCAAGACATTTAAGAAACAAAAATCCTGAAGAAATTGCAAAAACTGCCTTCAAATTTCCCAAATTAGTTCTTCTACCCATGGAATTTATATTTACAACAAATGCCAGAAAGCATTTTTTCTTTTAAATTCTCCTAAAATTTTCACACTCTTGATTCTACTGTAACAGAGTGCTATTTCTGACAAAGCCTAGGGAGGAAGATTCACAATGAATAAGGCAAAAAAAATCATTCCTCTTTGAATACACTAAAGACTGACTCCTTTCTGATTAGCTTAACTAAGGTAGAAAAGAAATCACACATCAGAGCAGCAGCGATAAAACATTTTTTTCTTGGAGCTTCTTTCTCATTGAATTACAGCCGCACTTTTAAGAAACTCTCCTATAAACTCTGTTATGGCTGGATCAACATCTTCCTGAAGGGTTAAACAGGTAGGTCAATCAAATAGGTAGGTCTCTGGTAGCAGAAGAGACATTACAAACTTCTCTGGCATCACTCCTGAGGTTCTGGCACAGAAAGCGATTGTAACTCTATTTTCACTTTGGAACAAAGTTCCTCAGACACCATAAAATGAAGAAGAAAAGGAGGATTTAAAGGGTGCATGATTCAAGTCCCAGCAGCAGCTCATGTTTTTAGCAGCAAGCTCACCAAATAAAAAAAAGAAGAAAGAAAAAAGAGAAGATAGAAAATATATTAAATACCTTTAGGTAATCAGAGGTGATTACAAAAAGCTATCTGATGCAATGTAAAGCTCCTTTATAGTCAGCTCCCTTGCTATCAGAACTGTATAGCAGGGCTGTGCCAGTGTGCTCCATTCCAATAAACACATTAGACTTGGAATCCTATTTCTATTCAAGCTTCTACCAAAAGCACTCCCATAAACTTCTACTGAATAACTTTTGTTCATGTGTTTATTTGATTACAACAAATAAAAGAGTCTTCTGATTAAAGCTGACAATTTTAGCCAAATATTGCACTATGACAGCACGTTTTTTGCTATTTCAGCAAACTGACAATGCTACTCTAAATGATTTAAGATCCATATCCTTAATGTTTGGTGCAAGAAAAAGAAGGGCTGCTAGATTAAGTGACAGTGATATATGTAGTTATTAAAACATTGGGGAAAAAATTTCTGCAGAAAACATAAATTTATTCAGACAGTTTAATTCACAATGAAACTACTTAGGGCATGGTGATTTTTAGGCAGTGTCATAAATGGGAATACAATGTTAAGTTTAACTAAAAAGTAATATATTAGTCACCTAGAAGTAAGCCCTACTCAAAGCTATGTTAAAATGTGTCAAAACAATTAGAACACTCAGTGTTACTTGCACGTCTAACACACTGCCCTGCTAACATGAAAGTTGTTTCATTCTTTCCAGAAACACACAAATATAAACTTCAGGAAACTTGATGAATTTTGCCCAAATCAGGTGTTAGTAGGTGTCTTTCCTTTCACTGTTAGCTGATGCTATCCAGAATGTTCCTTCAACAGCAAAATCAACCTTCATCTAAACAGATATGCCTTGCTTACACATTATTCCCATTTTCAGCATTTTATTAGAATGCAGGCTGCACAAGATTCTGGGATGTGGTTGCTGAGTCAGGATTGGAGCTCTGCACAGGGGACTTCTCTTACCTTGCTCTCCTCTGTCAGAAACTTCAGAATTACATAAACTTAGCCTTTGAACAGGCTGGTAATAAATGAAAAATTTTTTGAGTAATATTAGGTCGCTAGTGATTACTCTCCTGTAACACATCTGCCATATGTAGCACTACATTAAAAAAGACAAACTGTGAAAGGACTGACCAATTTCCATCAGGAAAAGACAGCACTAACCTCAAAATCTAGTTCCACAGGTAGAAAGAACAGATATATTCTCAGATTTTTTACAAATTCACAGTCAACTTTGACAGACTGCGACTTGAAGTTTCTAAACATAATATTTGCACACTGCTTTGAAATTTAATGTTATATCAGTTTTCAAAATAGATTACTTTCCGTTTCATCTTTAGCTAAGAAGATCTCATATTTGGCTTGGGAATCAAAGCTATTTACATAAATTGGTGGATTTTCATGTCAACGGAAGGGTACTGCATATACAAATTATCAGATTCGACCAATATTTTTAAGTGGTAAAAAGAAATTCTATTTCCCTCATTCAAAAAGTGTGATATACAGGAAAGACAGTATTTTTCCTGATGGTTATTCTGTTACAGAATGAGGAGACTCTCAGGAGACCATGGCTACTCACATTTTTTGAAATCACCAACTCCTCCTCCTGGCTACTTAGCTAAAGTTCTTACACTATGCCAAGAATGATACAGAAAATAAAAAATACTAAAATCTGAAATGGTATGCAAAAAATAAACAGTATTGGACCTTAATGAAGTAATTCTTTAATGGACAAAAAATCGGTTTTTTCAAACTCTCCTAGCTTCAGAAATAATTTCCTTATATTCATATTCTTCCAAACTGAAAATCTCATTTGAGACCTTGGTAAGCACCATGAGGTAAGCACCATGAAGGTTCAATTCACTAGGGAAGAACAAACTGGGGTTTTAGCACACTCTGGCTGTCTAAGGGTTGTTGCCTGTGGGTTGTAGTTTCCTATTCAGCTCTTTAGTACTGATCTTTTTATCTTCGAATTGCTGCTCAGTGCCTTGTTCAAGATTTGTATTTTTATTGGGACAAAAGTGGTTTGTTCACTGAACTTAAAAAGATTCTGCAGCTTGCATGTTCAGCAAATTAGTTCAGGAACTTCCAACCCTGACTTCCCTGTCAAAATTCCACGGAATTGAGAAATCTGTATAAAGACTGTAATTTGCCCAGAGAAGTTGAGGATGTCCCATCATTGGAAGAACTCAAAGTCAAATTGGACAGGGCTTTGGTGCAATCTAATGTAGTGAAATATGTCCCTGCCCATGGCAGGGGGGTTGTAACTGGATGCTCTTTAAAGGTGCCTCCCAGCCCAAACCATTCTATGATTTATTGTGAATGTGCATCACAAATGAAAAAGCACTATCATGAGCTCATAATGTATCATATACTAATTTGAATTTGATACTTGGCTAATACTGAAATGTCAGTAAACTGACAGGCAATCTTATAAAAAGACTGAGGTAATTTTTTTTTATCTTGTTTGCCTTTAGTGAAAACACAGTGTATCACAAACTCACAGGCTGACTTGTCTTTTACCTGAAGCTAATCAAACCAAGCTTCTATCTCTGACAAAGCAAGACACCAACCCCAAGCCAATAAAAAAACCCTGTATGCATAGTTTTGAAATTTTTTAAAAAATCTTTTAGTGTAACTGTCTTTGAAATGAATTTCATTCTAAAATTATCTTATCAGATGGCAAAAACATTTCAAATATGAATATAAATGGGTGACTTCTCTATTATCACTATTCACGATCCTTTGCTTGCTAGGTAAACAGAACTGATAAAAAGAACTGTTTTATTTCTGTATTAGTGTGAGAAAGAATTTACATAAGCAAATACTTTCTTTTGTTCTAGTTCATATTTATAGATTTGAAGGGACTGAACAGACTATTTCTAATTTTAGGGATAGGTGGGCTAAGACAAGAAGTCAATATACATCTGTAAAAAAAATTCCTAAAACAAGAATATGTATGTATATATGTTTTGGTGGTTTTTTTACCCCACGGCGTATAATTTTTGCACAATCCTCTGCCATTTTTCCATATATAAAAACATGGATGCTGTTGATCTGGGAACACAAGTTCTCCGAATCTAGAGGGAAAAAAGCAAAAGTGATTTCAATCACTATACCTTCTCAAAAACAAAACAGCAATGGAAAGAGATTTACAAAACAAGTTGATCTACAGAGTCTAACACTTTCCAATTAATATACAAACAGAAAATGTGCTAACTACAGTTACATTGCTCAGAATATTCTTCCTAAGAGGACCATTTAAAATGTGCACATTGTACACCAGTGTACAATTAAACAGAAATGAAAAAGATTTCCACTTGGATAATTCAATGTATAGTGTTAGAGAGGCAATATTATCCAGTCACATTACCACAAATCCTATTGTAGAGTTTATTATAAACTGAAGATATTCCAGGACACAGACATATTAATTAATAGCCTTTCAGGAGGACTGAAGCAGAAATCATGTTGTTATTTTAAGAGTTTTCTACCTTTTACTTTTGTTTTAGAAACAACATCAATGATTTTGGTGTGCATAAACTCCTCTGCTGAGCAGTCACTGAAATCAGCACGACTCAGGGAGGTTAAGCACTCCTCTGAGAACCCTGAAGCCAGCAGGGAGACTGACTAAGGCCCCATCAACTTCATCCACCTCTGCTAACACCAGCCATGAGCAGTGTCACCAGGCAGAACCTGCACAACCCAGGCCTGCTGCTCAGGCACTGGAGTCAGGAGGACCAGAGGGAGCACGAGACGATTCTCTAGCCACTGTAAAGAATAACCCAAGAATGAAATGGAAGGAAATGGAAAGTTCTTTGAATCCAACAGACTCCCAACAAATGACCTCCTCCACCTTCCTGACTGGAGGGGGTGATAAGCTTAAGACTTAAAAGCAATATATTGGTTTTTTGTATTATTTATTACATGATGAACAACTTAGGCCTCTCAAAGTGCTATTCTAGCTACTGATGTTCAAATACTTGACTAGTCAAGTGAAATTTCCTTTTTTTAAATGCTTAAATTAAAACAGAATGAAACACAAATATTTGGCTGCCAATCAAAACACGGACCCATTTTAAACGTGCCCTTACATAGTATATGCTACATATATTATGTGGTAATGACTATGTGTGCAATTTTCTTAGTCCTTCTTATGGTAAGCAGTTTGAAAATGCACTATTAAAGCTGTACATATAGCTAATACATTTCCAGGACAGTATTTTAAAAAATCATGCAACAAGAAGTCTACTGAAATATAAAGACTGTATTGTTTCCATTAATTTACTGGCATAAGTTTAAGATAAACATTTTTTTTTAGAAAATGAACAGTTTTAGAAAGTATTTTAAATCTAACATTCTGCTGAACACTACACAAAAGCAGGTACTACTGATATAGTACCATAAATTTAAAATGTATACTTAAATGTAATACCTTGAAGAACAATCTTGAAAAAGTCTGTTCCATCGCTGAGTTTTGTTAATGGGTAGGAAAGAGTAACTACTCCCTAAAAGGCAAAAATTAAAATGAAATATTGTGAACTAAGACTCTATGCCTCTAAGTTACTGAAATAGTGGTAACAGCAGAAACATCTGTAAGCTAAAAAAGGCAGAATTTAAGGAGTAAGTGCAAATTGCCATCTAAATTCTTAACAAGAAAAAACCCCAAAACTGCTATAGACAGCACTAAAAAGCAATATTCTTCAGATATAACCAAGGAAGCATTACATGTCAATACTGCTTAGATGCTACTGACTAGATGATAAGCTTATATTAAACAATACAATAGTAGCTATGGAACTACACATGTAACTTTTATTAGTTACAAAAACAGCATAAAAGACTAGAGATTTAGCACAAAACCTGAAAGGCATCTGAAGAGGTAGTGATCACAATCTTAAAAGGTACAGCAATTTCTCCAATAATATTGGCAAAGAATTACAATATAAATATCAGAACAAAATCACAGTCAGGATATAGGAGACGCATATGAAGATAAACAATCTTCTGGGAAAAAAAATACAGCTGTGAGAAGAGTATTACAAAGGTTTGAAACTGTAGTGTCCCAATTATTTGGCAATAACACAAATGCTCTAAAAGATGCTATGATTTAACAATTAATTAAAAATACTCTTTTTATTGTGATGCTGAAGTTACAATGAAGCAAAAATCAGCAACTTCAGTGATGGTAACATCTCTTGGGAACAAACATATCTAGTTAGAAAGACGTTATCATCAACAGTACCAAAAATGTCAGTCAAGTGTATTCTTTCTCAGTATGGCAGGTAAAGCACTGTATCCTTCTCAATGATAAAACCACAAAGATTGGTTCAATCAAGAAAAATAAAAAATACCGAAAACAGACTCTATATAATGCTTAAAAAAACTACACAAAGCACAAAAATAGACCAGGAGTTTTTTTGTAAAAAGAGAGCATTGAAATCTGTCTATAAATGCAACATTAAGAGGACAGTCAGGTAAATCAGTGATTTTACAGTACACATATTCAGTGGTAAGCTGGACTTAAATGCTAGCAAATGCTTCTTAAACCAAATCAGGATAAAATATGCAGCAGTGAATTATTACTCCAGAGGCCTTTCAGAGTAAAATTTGTCCTACAACACGCTAACTGAGAAGTAATCCAAATCAAATTCAACAACATTTTACTATCTGTTTTATAGAGAAATAATACGACTCCACAAAACCTCAACATTATTTGCAGGTCTCCTACAAAGCTCATTAGTCTTCTCTGTGAAAAGTAGGAACTTACCTGTTAAAAACAGAAAGGTTTCTCACTTGTTTTCAAAATTACAACTTTGTTTAAAATTTCGCTCTATATATATACACACACACACACATACATATATATAGATACATATAATATAACTGTTCTTGCTGAGATTGTCTTGAATTGTACTCACAGGTAAATAAAAGACTACAGAATTTTTCTTGTAATGAAGTCTTTGCAATGAAATTTCAATCTGCGCCAGCACACTATTTAAAAGTGGAATACATTGATGCGATAGTGACTGCTTTTTGACCATCTTTACTTTTATCTCTCCTTTTACATCCCAGTATCTTCCAAAGAGTTTTTAAATTTTGGGACCACATTCTTTGCTGCAATGGTTTGGCCTCTCCACTTCCTTTCATATCCCAAGCACCTATACTATAGTTCTCTTCCCCAGCTACTACCCACTTCCTCCTACTGCCCATTGCTTCCTCCACATACCTGGAAATCTTGGGCTCCAAACTTCAAAAGAAACTACCTTAGCTTGCTCAAATCGACTCTTCGTTCACAAATACTGTACTACTCATTGAGTTCGGAAGCAAGATTTTTCCAAAACCCTCCTCATTCCATATGCCACTAGACTCACTCTCAAACCATGTACAATTCTTCCAGTGCACGTGTCTCCTTCCTTATAAGGCCTTGCTCCCTCAGTTTGGTTCTGTAGCTGAACTGGCAGCTGATTTTCAGGTTTGGTTCTGATTTGCCACAGCAAAATCCAGAGGATGATTAACTAATGGGAGAAGGCATCAAGTCTTAGTTAACAGACATGATGACTGAGGAGGTACAAACATTGCTTGTGCTGTTTTTCCACAAATTTGAAACTTGCAGTTTTCAAAGAGATGCCAGGAAGATGAAAACATGCAGGAGAATGAAAGGACTGAGGCACACAAGTCAGACAGAAGCATCCCAAATGTTTTTTGTTGCTTTTCCCAGAATGCATTTCGTAAAAATCCTCCTCTGCCCTTCCCTCCTTGTCAAGCAGGACCTGATCCCTATTTTGGCAGGTCTAGAGTGACAGTGTGCCACCACTAAGATAACCTAACATCAGTGCATTCTAAGGTTCACTTCAAGCTCAGCCTGCAGAACTGGATTTTCCTACACATTTAATGGTGCATTAGCACCAGCTTTATCAGCTCTCCAGTTGTGCTGTTTTGATGCCAAGCTGTTTTAGTCACCTCCTAATCCATGTCAGCAGCAGCCTGAAGTTCTCTGAACATAAGGCAGAAGTCTGAGAAAGACATTCTATGCACTTTCCCTTTCAGAATCAGCTATAGCACTGCATGCTTCAAATCTATGTCTGATAATAACTGCTCTGCTTTCCTAATGGAAACGTTTATTTTGGCAGAAACGTTTTCTAATTTATAATCCATTTTTGTCTCCCTCACCACTTCCTTCTGAACAAGAATCCCTGTTCTTCCGTATCAGGCCTGCTTGCAGACATAGCTCTTCAAAGCAGAAAAGTCCACATATCCTGCAGGTGAACAGGGACAAGAAACTACACGCCAAGGAATAAACACCTTTTGCTAGCAGCAGTGGTTATTGATGTTTCCATTTTTTCCTTTACAAGGCCTAAGGGAGGCTGGATCATTCTGAATCAAATCACCTCCTGCACCACTCAACTGCTGCCTGCTTCCAAAAAGGGCAATTTTGTTCCCTCGCTACACCGAAGTGCACCACTCCTGGCATCAGTTTGACACCACAGTGAACCAGGGCAGAGTGAGAGTAGCAGAAAATTATCCTCTCTCCAGCAATATGGATAGCCTTCTGCCAGTTTCCTTCTCATGAATGGACTCAATCACAGGCTCACATAAGCACTAGAGTTGGAACTGAGAATATACAGCTGTGGAGGCAAAAATGAGGTTTTTTTGATAGAGAAAAACATTACATCAGTTCAGCTCATATTTTTAAGACATTTGTGCCATTTTTTGAAGGATTCGAGACAACTTAGGTTTTCTACAGAACCAGCTTGCCTTAATTTTTTCCCCTTGTTTTTTTTTTCATTAATGGACTGAAAGAAAGCCTGAGTTAATGCTGACTTCCTGACACATAAGCATCAGGGATGTCGAAAACAATTCTCAGAGCCACAGACAAAAGAAGTTACCCAGGATAAAAAAAGAACACACTGAAGAATTGACACTGCATTTTACAGAGAATACTTGTTTTAGGCATGAAAAAGGTATTTCTGCATTTCACTAGTATAGCAGGATGGTACTTCCAATCTGAAATATATTTGGGATTACTGTCAAATAAAAGTGCACACTTGGTAATGATAAAAAACCCTAATTGTGTCTTGATGCTGGCAGCTGCTACAAACAACACTTTTCATAAAACTGGATATTGCATTGTTTCATACAAAAGGAGAACCACTTTAGAAGTCATTACTCTGAAATATGATCTTTAACAGGATTGAGCTTATTACTATTTTTTTTAAGTAACACTTAAAATCCCTCAATTTTCAGCACAGCATTTGGCATATTAATGTGTTTTTAAATTGGTCCACAGCTTATAAGCTCTGAAAAGAGAAACTCCTATGAAATTTTAGCCTGATAACACAAGAGAAATGGGCAGGACTGTGAATCAGTGAAAGTAATAGCAACATGCAGTGAAGTTCAGCAAGGTCACAATTTTCCACTGCTTAAAAATTTGCAACAGATCAACACAAAAACACACAGATGCAGAAAGTCGCCAACTGGGCTTGAATAAGGAACTGCCTTGCTAATGTAACAGGAGCTATTTCAAAGCAAGACAGTGTACTGGTCAGTTTACCTGAATGTATTTGTTGGTATAATCACAGCCTTCTTGCAAATGTTGCAAATCCTCCTTCTGCAAATGGCTTGGTAGTGAAGTCTCAGACTGCCCTTTAATGATCTTCAGCAATTGAACAGGCATAGCTGCTTTAGCTAAACAAAAATCAAAGAGTCCTGAAGCTCTTCATTTTGTTCAAATTAAGAGTTTCTAGAAGTTGCATCTTAACTCAGAATGGGAATATTTACCTATTTAATAACAAGACAGTTTAATTAGGTAAGATAAAGAATTTTCAGAGGGATTGGCCTCATCTCTTAGTACCGTAAGTAGCAAGAAGAAAGTAACATTTCCTTAGCAATAGACAACCATCCAAATTACTCGATTTTTCAAACATTCCAAAACACCATAAATTGCAATAAAATATTACATTACATATAAATAAATAGAATTACATATAAATGCAAAGGGTAATGTAAACAATGTTAATATCTTATGTACAGAAATGCAGATAAAAACCATGCAAAGACTTCGAATGACTCCTTCCCCAGCACAAGGTCATAGCACAAAGTCTGAAGACAGACAGTCTTCATACTCAGTTTTTACCCTATAAGAAAATTTGACTGCAAGAAATTAAAACATCTGCCATTTTAATTTAAAATGAAGAAAAGATGCTTATGTACTGATTGAAAAATGTTCATCAATGAATCAAGTAATGAAAAAATAAAAAAGAAAGTAAGATGTGTATCTACAACAGATGCTAAGCATGGAAGACACTGGGAACAAGCTAAGAAATGTATGACTGTGTCATCTATGGTCTGCCCTCACTGTGCTGAAAGTCAATGAAATAAATCATTAGTGATAGTGTTATAATACTGAGAATAGGGGAGAGGAAGAGTAGTCTATTGTAGCAAAGTTAAGCATAAGAGAAATAGAAAAAAGGGATCTAGCAATAAGTAGTTATTGCTGTATTTTCTCATTACATTGTCATCTCGTTTCTTCTGGGGCTATCTTTGTCTTTGCTCTGTAATTTTTATTTCAAGCGGGTATCTACAGAAAAGCCACAACATTATCAATCTTCTGTTTTCAGTAAGTTTTAATAAACTAAGCAAAAAATGCTTTCTGTTTTCTGAAAACCCAGATAGCAGTATTATAGCCACAGTCCTAATTTCAAACTGTTTCAGCAATTTTTACATGATAGTAAAGAACAGGAAAGTATTTCTTATACTTTTGAATGGACACAAAAACTTGGTATTATACTCTGTAAAATCTTAAACTACATTTCAGTTACAGTTCAAAAGAGCTTTTTCAGTGCTAAGCAGACTGAATTCCTACAAAATATTCAGTTATCATGAAATGGAATTGGGAAACCATTGCAAAATGGAAAGACCACTGGATCCTAAGTTATAAATGTAAGTCAATGTGCAGACAGCTACATTACAGACATTCTTTTAAAAAGTACCTTATTCTTTAGAAAAATCAAAAATCCACCTTATCTTTACTCCAGTATCCAGAGGTATCAGACTTCACTAATAACCCATGACTATTTCTTGTTGTGAGCAACCCTTCTTTCTCCTTCCCCATTTTCCAGGACACTCCCCAGTGCTGTTACTGTTGTCTAACAGATACCAGCAAGAAGTCACAGTCACTCCTGAGATATCAATAAAACACTTTGGTCCGAGGACATCTCAGCTGCAATGGCTACACATAGAATGACTGGCTTTTGCTTTTTCTTAGCTTCCAATTTACATGAGGAGAAAGGAGGCAGAAATAAAGCATTATGAACTGACCTTAATCCCCATTCTCTGTCCTCTGCACTGCTCAGGGGGCAAGGTAGAGAAACTGGGAGTGGAGCTAAGCCCAGAAAATGGGAGAGGTGGGGGAAGGTCTTTAGATTTGTTCCTATTTGTCATTACCCTACCCTGGTTTGATGACTAATGAGTTAAATTCCTTTGTTTGAGTCTCTTTTGTCCATGTAAATTGTGAGTGATCTCTGTCTCAAGCCGCAAGGTTTTAGTTGTATTTTCTCTTCTGAGGGGAATGATAAGAAGGGCTTTGGTGGGCACCTGGCTTCCAGCCAGGGTCAACCTATGACAGCACAGAGCTGGGAGATACAGTACCAGACAGGTTTCCATGTCTGCTTGAGCTGAGGGAGAAGTAAAAGCCTGCTACAAAGGTGCAGATGCTGTTCCGTCTCTGTCAACTGCTTTGACAAGTGAGGTATTAGAATTTCTATAAAATGTTACAAAATGAGGCTAAAAATGATGCCTTTATCTGTATGTTTTCAAACACAAACCAGGACAGCGCTGCCATTAGCTTACTAGGATTTCAAGTCTCAGGTGGAAAGAGCAACTAGAAGATTTACACAGCTTTTCAGTTCAAAGTATTTACTTCACACTTTATTCTAACAGACTGAGAAACTGCTCTATTCCACCTAGAAAGAGTCAACTTCAAAGTTAATCAGCAATATTGATCTTCACCCAGCAACAGTATAATGAGCCAGGGAGATATACAACATAACAGAGTAACACTTTTTTTAATCCTGCTTCTCTCTGTTACACCACTCAAGCAATTAAAAATAGTTTTTCTGTTTTTCTTTTTTTTATTTCCCCATGAAGATGTCTTAACAACACAGAGCACTTTGGTGTAATTCCAATTTATGTAAACAACGTTCTAGCAGAAAAACAAGTGGGTTTTTTTTCCAGATCTTAAAATTTCTGTATAGATAAAACTAAGATCATGTGTTCTAACTGCTTATAATCTCTGAAGCTCCCAGATTCGTGCCCTCTGCAATTAAAAACCAAAGATATGAATATCCAGCTCTAAGAGTTATAAATTTTCCAAAACAAACTGATAGAGCATGGGCTTTCAAAATCTACTTGAAGATACTGTTAGTGCTGTCCTTGGTGTTCCCAACTCTCCTGAGAAGCAACTAAGTGAAAATAAGTAAGTCTGTCAAGTACCTTTGTTGCTCTCAAAAGCCTGACTAACACTGACAGGCATCATTCCAACTTGAGCCTAAGAAGCCTGTAAATGGTGTAAACAGAGCTGTTCATAAGGATAGATACTGAAAAAGAAACCCAAACAAAACCAACAGACGCTGCAAGAAAGGCAAACAGAATCATGGGACACTCCTTGAAGAGGAGGGAGACACAACACACACACACAGCAGAAGCAAGAAGCCTGGGAACTACAAACATCTTTTGTCCTCCAGTAATTAAAGTGACAATAATATGCAGAGTGAGCAACCAAAGAGCTTAACAACTTTAACAAAGAATTGTATGAAGGGATGTAGACTGTTTAAAGTAGACTATAAACTGTATATAGGATGTAACCCACAATTTAACACCCCCAAAGAGAATGCAATATGCATCACTCAAGTGAAATATAATTTTGAGGATGGCTATGGTCTTAGGTCTTATGTGCTGCTCTGCCCTATCCTTGACATTCTGCCTACTCATTTTATAGACCTTAAATTTCTGACAGTGGAACAATCTACCTCAACACTCTTCCTCTGTAGTCTTCCCTAGAACACAACTTTTCTTCAAGAGCTAATGAGATATTAGCTTTGGAGCAGAAAAGCAAAAAAACCACAAGAAGTGAGAGGCAAACTGGAAAATGTAGTCCTTTCTCTACAACCAAGAAATACTTCAGTCATACACAAAAATTACATGAAGAAGATAATGTCATTTTGGGAAAAGGATGCTGTAGCAGTCAAAGCCATGAAGAGATTCCTTATCTATCAAAGCAGCTGCTACTTGCAGAGAGACAAAACTCATTCTCCAAATCAGAGAATAAAACACATTACTGTGTAGACGTCTGGAGGAAACCTCACCAAAGTTTCATGAAGAGTGAAGGAATAGCCAAGACCATCAACGTCTTATTGATGTGGTCAGTCACAGTGGTAGATACCTGAAGCCCCTGTAAACACAAGTACTAGTCAGTGCAATACTTGGGCAAATTGTGCAATAGTTAAAACAATTATGAAATAGATAATACTTCATTATGAAAGCAAGCACATGTGTAGACATAGCCATACACTCCTACTATGTTTTATGCAAAGTTTTATCATAAAAATGAACATTTCTGGCTTGAACAGAATAGGTAGTACAGAACTACCACAAACCCAACCTGCCATCACAAGAGAAAGCTTTCGTCATACAGCGGTCTTAATGAAATCACAAGGATCACCAGTGAGCAAAACGTGTAGGTTGCCTAAAATTTTTGCAAAAGTCTGATTTAGTAATCTGTTATTTCCTTGAGAATTCTCATAAGGTGAAAACATCATGTCAGGTTAACAAAAGGAGAAATCAAGTCAATAGCACGACACATTCCCTTAGCTGCAAGGCTTCAGCATGCTTTTGCTGCAGGTCTTCCCATCTTTTTTGGGAAGGATGTCCTAGGCCATTTGTACTCTTGATCACACAGGCGGTACTTAGTTTCATTACACTACAACTAGGTTTCTCCAAACAAACTAACTAAATTTCCTTTATTTCAGATTAAAATTTACTCATCTGACATTGTACAAAAGAGATCACAATCAAACATTACCTCAGGAAAAAGGATTCTTACACAACATTATTATCTCCACAGTACTTCAGCTCTAGAAAGCAACAACCCACTGCAAAGCAGAAGCCTCAGGAGGACAGGGCTACACTGCAGATCCCTCACTTCACACGGTATGAACTAATCACTTCAGAAAGTCACTCCACCAGTTGCAAAAAGCCGAGATCTTTAAAACCAAGACCTTAGATGCATCAGCGCAGGCGTATTACCGCTTTCGGTTAACTGAGTGCCCAGAAAGGAACTTCCAAANGGGCGGCGCGCGCACGCGCACCGGCGGCGTCGGGCAGCCCCGACGGGCATCCCCTGCAGGGACAGGCGCAGGGACAGGGGCGGGAACCGGGACCGACGTGAACTCACTGATGCTCTTCTCTTTTCTGTTCTGGTTCTTTCTTTCTCATGTCTGTAAAAGATCTGTTTAGCAATTAAAGTTACAGTGAAGTGAAATCATGGAAATCTTACACATTGTAGGTGAATTAAACTAAAATAATTGGGAAACATCACGTTGCACCCCAGAGTAATTTAAATGGTTACTTGATCTTCTCTTACTTCTCTCCTCTTTTGCTGCTTCTGTTTCCAGTTACTTTTTCTAAATTTATTACTAAATTCTTTCTGAAAAGTAATCTTAAACCTAGAAGAACTGAAGTTTTTTATGTCCTGTCCTGTATCTAATCAAAAGAGAAAAAATGAAGCAGAATTTTGCTAAGAGAATACCCCAGTATTATGCGTTAACGGAACAATAATTGGGCCTGCCAGAAATTTAGCCCAAAGTCGGTTTTTCTTTAGTTTTTAATATTGTTTTTGAATGGTAGTCATATTCCTCTTCAAGAGGATTGCATGGGGCAGGGACAGGGACAGGGACAGGGGCGAGGGCAGGCGAGGGAAAAGCGGAGAAGATAAAGCGCGGCCTGTCCGTGGCCGGGCTGTCCCTGTGCCCCGGGTGTCCCCATGGCCCCGGGTGTCCCCATGGCCCCGGGTGTCCCCGTGCCCCGGGCCGGTGCAGCCCCTCCTGCAGGAGCCGTGCCGGCCCCCGCCCGGCTGTTCCCGGCCTCCGCTCCGGCTGCCGGCGCTGGGGAAGAGCCGCGGCAGCGCCGCTCCCAGCTCCCCGGGAACGGCACGTTCCGTGCCGGCAGGGGCCGGACCGATGTGCGGTAGCCGGTAAAACGTGGATGCCACGGCCGTGTTCAAGCGAAATTAAAAGCTGTCACCTGCAGAAGTTACGGGGGAAAAGAACACCCTGCTGCTTCCTGGCGTCTGTTGTTTAAATGGCTTTGGAAACCAGTATTCATCATTGACAGCGACACGGGGTCCCTGAGGCTTGCTGATGTTTGGATGCTGCAAGTTGACACATGCCAGGATCCCACTGACACATGCCAAGATCCCATTTGCAGTGCTTGCCAATTCAAAATTACAGCATTCGTGGCTCAGCATTGCAACAGTGATGCTTCTTCCTTTAGAGACTTCAGCTTTCTGTCTCCAGTATCTCAGAGATATGTCTGCTGCTAGTCTGTGCTCTTTCTCTCTTCCCTTTCCCATCTCTGCAGTCCTGGATATCTAGGACAGCTTTCCTTTTCTTGATTCTCATCACTTAGTGATTTTAAAAAAGTCCCACTGGAAATAATTTTCTCCTTTCTCTACCTTCAGATCATTTCCTTCACAACCCTCCTCCTCTTTTGGAACTGTTTTAGTTATGTCTCTGGAGTGTTTTATAGTTACACTTAGAATTCAAATCCAATTCAAAAAATGGAACTTGGATCCATCCATGTTCAGGAAGCCTCTGGAGGGATATCTATGCTTTGTACTCATTTTCACTGCTGACAACCTTTTCTGGAACAGGCTTCTTTTCTTTGATCATCACAGTTCTCAATAAATTTTAATCCTGTACCTTCCATTGGGTATTGATGTACCATGCTTGATTATGAGCAAAAATATTATTAAGACCTTGTTACACAGGCATGGTAAAAGTAGCCCATACTCAGAGCTAAGACAGAGCTGGGAATTTAAGCACAGCTGCTTACATGGAGGACTAATGACCTGCTGTTTGAAGAGCTAGCTATAGCAGATAGGCTGAGAAGGTTGGTGTGACTTGCCCACATCCTTTGTTTCCATCAGAAGATTTTGAGAAGTCAACCTTATCTTTAGGCTATTGAGCTCTGTCAAGCGAGAATTTCTGGTGGAATATTGTCTGTCTTCTCTTATGACCTCTATTTTTAAATCTGCATTTTGAAAACAATAGTTTTCAATATAGAAAACAATAAGAAAAATTCATCACCAAAAAAGAAGTTGATCAAGTGAGAAAAGATACATTTAGGAATTAAACATTTTTAGAGCTTCTTGTCATTAGGTAAAAAAAAAAATGGATAATTTGAAAGAATGCAGTGAGGAAATTGAGCTTTGTGCATTTCTCTTTTCTGTTAGTTTCTTTTTTTCATGTCTGTAAAAGATCTGTTTAGCAATTAAAATTAGGGTGAAGTGAAATAATGGAAAACTTAGGTGAATTAAATTAAAATCATTTGGAAATATCAAGTTGCACTCCAGAGTAATTTAAATGGTTACTTGATCTTCTCTTACTTCTCTCCTCTTTTGCTGCTTCTGTTTCCAGTTACTTTTTCTAAATTTATTACTAAATTCTTTCTGAAAAGTAATCTTAAACCTAGAAAAATTGGGGTTTTTTATGTCAAGTCCTGTATATAATCAAAAGAGAAGAACTGAGAAGAAGCTGTATATAAGCAGAAATTTGATTGTGATAATAGAATACTCCAGTTTTATGTGTCAACAAAACAGTAATTGGGTCTGCCAGAAATTTTGCCTGAAGTCTGGGTTTTTTTAATTTTAACCTTGCTTTTTGTGTTAGTTATCTTCCTCTTCAGTTACTCATTTTAATTCAAGAAACTTTATGAGAAGTTAGATGAATTACATCAGAAGGTGATTTTTAATGTTCCAGTAAGCGTATATTCTCATACCACTTGCAGTAATCTTGAAGTGTGCTGCAACTCATATGTATAACAATAGAAAATAGTACCTCCGCAGAGGAAAAAGAAATTCACCAAAACCAGAATTCTGATCTTACTCTTGGTTTGCTTTGTGGCTTTTAAAAAACCATGCTTAAAGCTTGTGCTACAAAATGAAAGTCCATAAATAAATAAGATGGTAGTGTTATTTCTTGAACCCGTGTTTTGGCGTGGGGTCCACATGTAAGTTACACGTGCTCTTAACCGGTTTAGGAATCCCTGGAAATCCTCAAACGCAACTGCAATTCTGATATCACTGAAAATAAAAAAAAGGCATCCATTCACTTGAGCAAGATCAAAAGGTCCCTGTGTGCATCAATATTGTGTGTAACATAAGACATTGAATAAAAGCTTTCAGAAATAGAAGCCTTATACATTAAATTGATACCTAGTCACAGGAGCTTCTGAAGACTATTCTCATAATGAGGCAGGAAACTAGATAAGAGTTTTGAAAACTAGCCTCAAGATCATGTTAAAAAAAAGAAAACAAACCCAAACAAAAACCAAAAAACAAAAAAACCCAACCCCAAAAACCCTAAAAACCAAGAAAACCCCAAAAACTGGCCCAGTTTTTCAAGTATGTTTTTCCAAACACACATTGCAGTGAAAGTCAAGTCCTTAAGCAATATTGAAAATTCTATCTCTTCAATCTTATTTTCCTCTGATACCTTAGTAAAAAGTAGAAAAAAATTGTCCTATAGGAATACAGGCTATCTTCATTAGCAGCTGCCTTGGTATAATGTTTTCCAAGTTCAGCATGAGACATTTCACAGCCTAAATGCAGCCCTTTCTTACTGTTTTTGCTTTGCTTTGATGATAGCACTTGATTTTTACTTGAACATTTATGGATACAGGCCAAATTCAGGCAGAGATCCTTTGTATCTGAACTTATGTGTTGCTTGCTAGAATTGATAGGCTAATAGAAGTCAAAAAACCAGATTTATTAAAATTACAGAAATTATTACAGTACAAATGTTTAAGAATTTCTAGATGATTTCTGGGAATGAATTTTGACTAAGTGCATCTTTATAGAAATAGTTAATGTGCAGTCAGTCAATAAGAAATCATATGACTATAGCATGCTTCTCACTACAAAGTGCTATGCTTAAAGGATTTTCCTTCTGTAAAGAACAGTCAGATCCATGAGTTTTTATTGTAACTGCTGGGAGAGCTGAAATGCAAAGACCAGAATTAGAGTATTTTGAAGTAAGTACATATGAAGTACTAAAATTAGTAATTCTTTGATGTTTGTCTTATATTAGTTTTCTATGTGATTGAAGCTCACTTACATGGATATAGCTTATGTGGATGTAAAAATAAATAGAGCATATGTTTATAAGTATTTAACGGGTTTGTTAATGAAACTTTAAGAAGCAAGATTTGCAGAGGAGGACAAATCTTACTGACCAAATTATATAGGTTATGGTTTGTATAAGTTGTATGATAGCATGGAACACTTCCACAGACTACTGCTGATATTTCAGTAGCTGAATCACAGAGTGGATTCATGACTGGCTCCCTGATCAGAGGAAGCCAGCTTTAAATAACTCACTAATGGAATATTGGGTGAAGAAAGATTCTGTTTGAGCAGGAGACAATTTTCTCCAATATCTAGGAAATAAGGAAAAAGAAATGGGAGAGGATCCAGGAAAGAGAAAGAGATTGAATGTAGACAAGGGAATGAAGAAAGTCTCCACTAATGTGATCCTGGAGACACATCTGCTTGTGGCAATTCTATAGCTCAGCAACTCTGAAGTGTACCTGAAAATCTCCAAGTTTGCTCATAAAAGAAGGTGATACGTGATACATGGAGTCTCTCGCAAAGGAATCTTGTGCCAGCTGGCTGCTTCAAAACTTATTGTGGTTTTGATCATTATTAAGATAAAAGCTAAGAGAATATATTGAGTTTCTACAGTTAGTGTAAATTTTGGAAGCTGACACAAAACCGTTTGAATTCGATGTTTGTCTTTCTGCTGGATCCAAAGGTTTCCTATTTATTGAATCATCACAGATACTGCAGATTTGATTTCTGTTTGCAGGTGTTAAGTATGCTTCTTTGTTTAAAATGAGACATTTTTCTTTTCTAAATTTAATACACTCATTAAGTATGTTTGCTCTGTGGTTGTGTTCTTAGCTAATTTTCTTAGTAGTAGGATTTTATTTTCTAATAAGGCATCTACCCAAAAGCCTTCTGTAGAAATCATTGATGGAAATTTATTATCTCTTTGCATAGCAGTTTTTCTGTATTTTAGTTGAAATACTCACTTGCTCTAAGAATGTTGAAATACTATTCTCGAATCTAAAGCCTCAGCTGTCTGACTAGCTATAGAAGTTTGTGCTTCTTTCATTGATGCTTGTAAGCTTACACTGGCTAAGAAGGCTTCTGCAAAAAATAAATCTGATTTATGTAATTTCCCAAAGAGTTGATGTGCTAGTGTGACACATCCTGGGAGTACAATAACAAAAAGAAAGCCCTACACTTCAGAAGCCCTTAATTTTTTCTTTTGTTGGAAACACAGAAATAAAACCAGGGATGTATTAAGATATTTTTGTGAGAAAAGTATAACATTCATAACTACAAGGTAATTAAAAACAAAGTGGCATCACTGGGATGTTTAATCTTTTAATGTCAGAGCATTTTTTTGTATATCCATTCATTGTATGTGAATTTTGGTTATGTGTGCTTCAATTGTAGACAACAATGGACAGGAATCCAAGCATATGTTTTCAAAAAAGTCATTAAAAGAGCTTGTTTAAGGGTGCAATTGTGTGAGTGCAGACAAACAGAACTATTTCTATAAAAGCTATTTATATATTACTTGTAAAATAGTAAAGTGTTTTCTTCTATTATTTTCAATACCTGAAGCAGTTTCTTTTCTATGACATTTACTAAAACCTGAGATTTTTTTTTCTTTAGAAAATATTCTTTAAATGGAATTCTTTATGAACCAGTTTACCTGGAAAATTCAAGTTCTTCCATTTCAAGAATAAAAGCCTAACTATGGTTATTATCACAGGCATCACTTTCCTCACTGTGAAAAACTATAGATGCCATCATGAACTGAAATCACTGTGTTTAACAATGTAGTGGTGAACAAAAGAGCCTGTCTTCACCCCACTAGGTTTGTAGTCAAAATACACTGAGAAAATTAGAATTGGAGTTAATTTTAAATGTAGTGAGCTACTTACTTTGAAACCAAAAAATATGTCAAGAAGCTGAAGGAGACTTGGGAAGAGATGTTACTGGGAAGCTTATTCCTATTAAGTTATTTAGCTTTCTTTTGTGTGATGATGGTGCCAGTTTTACAGACATCATTGAGTTCTCCAGCCTGGAGGAAACTTCTATACATAAAATGAATTATAATTTATTATAATATGGACCTTTTGGGATATATAAAATACCCCAAAAGCACAAACCCCATTTTTTCTCTTTCTTGAAAATCCTTTAACTCTTAGGGCTCAATTCTGATAATTCTGTCTTCATTAACTACAGCAGGATTTTTCAAAATGTATTTTTTCCCTGTTTTTTCACATTTAATTCTCAATTCAACTTTGCATCAATCTATTTTTTAGTAATACATTTCTTTCAGCTTTCAATAAAATAAAAGGAAAATGAAATTAAAATTAAAACTAAGTATGTAAAGGAGGGGAAAAACCTGTGGCTCAAACAGAATGACTTTATCCAGTCACACTAATCATATTCATGTCCTATCCTGGGATATTCTGAATGTTTTTTAAGAGATCCTTAATTCAGGTTTTAACTCAAAGGGCCTTAAGTGCTTTTCAGTACCCTGAAGCTACAGCATTGGGTGTCCAGTGCTCTTGACATTTTTAGCTTCAGTGTTCTATGAAAACAATGACCAGGAGTTGCTATGCCAGGAATAACAGACCACCTTATTTTAAAATGTTTATAACTTGGAAGATATCTGTCTTCAGTCTTCCAAACATTTTTGTCTGTTTATTTTCTTGGTCTAGATGATTACTTTTTAAAGCTTCTTTGTACAGAAAAACAGAAACAGCATTTTCTAAAACATGGCAAACATAAACGTTATTTTACATTTGGAAACAGCCAAAATATTCAAAGTGAGGCAAAATATGCCATTTGTTTTTTGACCATGACAGAAATGAAAGCCTCCCTTACCAACTGAGTAAGAGGGGAGCACAGGAAAAACTTCTGACCTCTGTGTTAGCAACCAGCAGTTTAGTGATGATTGTGCACTCATCTTTACTTCTAGAATTTATTTATGTCATGGCTTAGGAATGGTACTCCCCAGTTCAGTGCCCCCACTGAGGCTCTCCAAACCATGCTCCACTCTATATTGCTTCCCCATTTTCCCCTTTCCATCCTCTGCAGTGGGATGGAGAGGAGAATTGGAGACACAAAAGTCAAAGGTCACAAGTTGAGATAGGAACAATTTACTGGAAACAATGAAACAAGAAAATGAACAGTAACAGCAACAGTACTAATGACAGAAGGTACAAGAAAGAAATATTCACATGGGAAAAAAAACCCCAATAACAGACAATACCAGAGAGCTCCCTCTGCCATGTTTTCTTGACTAGCAGGAACCTCTTCTCCTCGAAGGAGAGTCCCTTTCCCTTGCCCCCAGCAATGACATGAGGTGGTATAGAATATATAGCACCATATGTCCCAGCCACGCCCCTTCCCCGCTAATGCAAAAAATTAACCCTGTCCTGGCCAGAACCAGGACAGTATAACTCAAGAGTGCTTGTGATTTCAACCACTACTGGTCACATTTTTTTGAGTGTAGCTATGTTTTATATTCCTGTGGACTTCAATGGGACTTAAAGCCACATGGAATCTTGTGGACATAAGGATTTTTCAGCTGTGTCAAGACCTTCTATAACAGACTGCTGAGCTCTTGAGAGGTACTACATGAGCTCAATTTCCACAGAAATCTCAGGGCAGATATTCAGACCCTGCAGAATTATGAGAATATGCTGATATGTTCTTACAACCTTGGCAAAAAATTGTTGCCGTGCTCTGTAAAATATAATACACCTAGGAAGTATGGTAAATTGAAGACTCTTAAATAATTGCAGAAACTGATAATGTTGGATCTTCATTGTTCTACAAAAGTATTTTGTTGAGTAGAAGAAAATGGTTAAAAAAATAAGATGCAGTCAATAGGGACAAGCAGAAGATACTACACTTGCATAAAAACAGTAAGAGTGTAAATACACAAGGATAAACAATGGACTAGGTGGCAGCTCTTTAGAGAAGAAAGGAATGAATCACATGTAAGTAAGACATATCATTCTGTTCTAAAAACAAAACAAAACAAACCAAATTACAGAAATAACCTGTAAGGTACATAAACTAACCTTCCTGTTCAGGAGTTCTGATAAGCTGAAGTAATGTGTCACGTTTCTATCATAAAGGTTGAAGAAAAACACAGATCCATTGGAGGCATTCTGAAGGACATCAGTGTGCATGAGGAAAGGCTTAGGAAACATGACCACCAAAGATGGTGGAAGAAAGACTTGGGGTTATTTAGCCTAAAATTTTTCTAATGTGGAGTCATGTATGTATAAAAATAGAAATATTTTTTTAAAATTTTTTTTTGTTGTTTTTGTGTCCATGGTATATAGGAAAAGTAATAAGCTTAAATTCTGCAATGAATTATTTAAATTTGATGATAGGACAGACTTTCTGACCAAAAAAAATTAATGCTGAGACATGGAATAATTTTTCTGAGATCTGCATTACCGAATGGATTTTTTGGGCCAGGTTAATAAAATATTTAGTTTAACTAGGTGATTTGTCTCAGAGTAGATGGATAGATAGGTAATATACCTTCTGAATGTCGTTTTAACTCTATTCTTCTATAGTTCTCCAAGATTTTGCTTGAAACCTTTGCTTACTTTAAATGTATTCATTTCTTAAAGCTGTATCATTCTCAGACAGCATTATTCTCAGATGTTTATGTGAACTCAAAGTAATCACTAGACAAGGATGGAAGTCTGTTCATATGCAGACTATGAAATAAATATTTACAATTTGTTGCTTTTTGTGACAGTATATATTCATTGTATTTGATTGGATGTAATCAATATGAGTTTAAGAGCTGCCATTTAGTTTTATTTTAAACAATCTTGCTTGATTGTTCATTGCCGCATTTTCATGCTGCATTAGTTCTTTGTTCTTTTTTGTATTTTGAGTGTCATTCAGTTTTGTGGTTTGTGTGTTTTAGTATTATTAGTTTAATTGTTATTTTTTAGCTAACATAAAAATCTAAGTGCTAAGAAGTTTCAAAAATAGATTTTAGAATTTCTTTGATAATTTGTTTAGTAGCAAAAAGGAGTAAAGATTGTAACCAACATTTTCTGATATAATTACAATTGTGTTCAACTGAGTTGACTAAGACTGCTCAACCAAGCATCTAATTCTTTTGAAAAACTGCAGTTGGATGCTGCATTGTGATATTGAATATAGACAAAGGTTCCAGACTTCTGCATCTTTAAGAAAGCAGTCAAGCATGAAGGAGCACAGTAACACGCCAAATTTGGAGCTTGCAGGTTTTGCTAATAGAAATAGTATTTTCTTAAATGAGATGGCCAATTTATTTGCATATATTTATTAATATTATTATTTACAACAGTAGAGAGGATGTCCAAGATAGTGTCTTCTTAGAAAACAGGACACTTTTCCAGGAAGACATTAGGAAGAGTCATGTAGATCACACTTGTCTCGACCTTGGTGTATCTGAATATTTCTTTGCTATTTTCATGCTAATCTTTTGTGTCGTTCAGTTTGCATAGCATTACAATTGATAAAATACTACACATCTGAATATGTCATTTCAAATGTGAAGCTGTCTCTGAAGCATCTACAGCAGTGAGGACAGCAGTTTTAGCTTCTCTGTGACTTAGGTGGATTACTGTAAACAAGGTTCATTTCTGTTTAAGAATGAGGACTACTGAAGAGGTCAGCAACATTATGAAAAAGATAATTACCAAAAAGGTCTGTGGTGCATTGGTCCTGGCTGATAGCCAAACACCCACACAGCAGCTTCTCACTCTTCCCACCCTCAGCATGACAGAAGAGCAAACAGAACAGAAGAAGATAGCTCGTGTTTCGAGATAAAGATAAGGAGGTCACAGTTGCTATGGCAGGCAGAGTAGACACAAACTGGGCAAATTATTTATTGCAAATTAATATAAATTCTTAATTTCAGGTATTGAGAAACAAAAGGAAGAACAGAAAAAATCATTAAAACATCTAGGGAAAACACACCACTCCTTTTCTCAAGCTTGATGTCACATCAGGCACCTCATCTCCCAGCTTGATACGGCCGCACGTTGCGCTCAGTGCTTTCAACAAGGCAAGGGATCCAATGGTGGAGGGGTGGTGGTGTTTGCAATTCAGGATTTATGGATTCCTTTTAGTGCTCCTTTGCTTTTTTCCTCTGCTTTGTCATGGGCCTTCCACAGGCTCTGTGCCTTTGGGAATATATGGTCTTTGGTGGAACACCTCCCACCTCTCTGACCTCAGTATTCTCTTGCTGTTTCCCTTAAGTTCCCTCCACCTATCTCTGTTCCCTCATTGTCTTCATGTTCCCTCCTCCTCTTCATGTTCCCTCCTCCTCTTCCTAGAGTTTCCATTCTTTCATAAAAACATTTTTGCAGAGGCAGGACCAAATTCAGAGATGGGTTCGTCTTTGGCCTGTGATGGGTGGGGAGCTATCTGGAAATGACTGTGTCCTGTGCAGGACATTCACTGATCTTCTTCGACAGGGGCCACTCCTGCAGCTACTCACCCCCTAAACCTTGCCACACCAAGGTTTTTCCAGAAGGTTTTATCCACATTACATTTTCAAACAGAAAATCCATATCCCCTTGTCACTCTTGGAGAACTGAATAATTAGAAATCTGAAGTTCTGCATGCTCTCATCAGTTTTAATAATTCCTTTCTTCTCAGCCTGCCTCACAGCATTTAATTTAAAAAATAATACATAAACTGTGTATTTTTTAGCTATTAGTCTGACTTATGGGGTATTCAGCATATACAGCTATGCATTGACAATGATAACTTCATTTGTATTGACATCCAATTCTAAGTTTCTTTCAGGATGGGAAAATTTTATTCTTATTTATTAGTTTTATTACTCTAGCAAGTAGGATATTTATCGGAAACTAACACTGCATTGTCCTGAGGAGAACACCAGCCACAGACATCAAGTGTTTTCAACTAGCTCAAGGCAAGAGAAGGCCAGCAAAGTAATAAGGTCAGCTTGATGAGAGGTAGTTTTAACACAGCAGCAAATTAAGCTTTACCAAGGTCATCAGTCCAATTTCTTAGTGAGTCATCTGTCCTTTTTCTTGTTGGTCTGACAGAAACCAGTCTCCACTTGTGAGAAAAAGTCAAGAGGAAGAAAAAGTCAAAAGGCATGAATTGTGGTGAACAAAGTTTAGAAAAAGGATCATAATGAATCATCATTACCTTCATTGGAGAAATAGCCAATTGCAGTTTCAGAGAATTTATATATCTCACAGCTAGTGTATTTTACTAAATGATGGTAAAAATCACAAACAAATAAAAAAAGGCAAAAAAGGATTGCAATAGTGATTGAGGATAATTACTTTGCACGTCTCTTAAACTCTTGAAAATGCCATCACTACCTAACTCTGCCTTTTTTCTCATCCATCATTCTTCATAGCAGTTTCATGAAATTCTTGGGATCAGAAGAAGAAAAGAAGACGAGAATTTCTGTGTTCTGTGGGCCAGGGTCTCTGGCCTATATGGAGAGGACTTTCTACGGAGTTTTCTTAGGTCAGTGCAGTTTGGGACATCTCACAGGTAAAAAGATTCAGTGATGGCAATCATGGAGTTCATAGGCAAGATAATAGCAAGACATTGATTGATAGGTAGTCTATTTGCTACCATAATCTTACTCTAAACTTAATAACCACTGAAATATAGAGTGGTTTCCTACATGGTGTGCTTGCAAAAGAAAGTACCACACACTACTCAGAATATTAAAAATCTTCCTTTCTTACATTCATGTCAGGAATCAGATTGTTCAGGAAATGTTTATCATGTGGTACTGATAAAATGGAAATTTTACCAGTACCACCTCAAATGATAATGTATGACAGAACACAGCTTCCACTGATATCAACAGGTGTTGCATGTAGTGATGTGAGAATTGATGTGGACTATCTATGTAGAGCGACATTTCAGAGATTAATGGATATTTATGGAAAGTCATGAACAATCCTTGTATGAATTATTTAACTGTCATAGGCATTTCTACATAGAAAATCAAAGAAAGGTGGTATGAGGAACTGAAATGGAAAACAAGGTAACAAAGCAGCAGGACAAGAAAAAATAAGGCTATAAAAACAATAAAATATACAATTAACATTTTACTATCTGACCAGACTCTGTAACTTATTGTAAAGCTAGACAATATCCCCTAGGAAATAAACTAAGATGATTAAGAGTTCTTAAAGAAGGTAGCAGCGAACAATTAGCCCATTAAGTTTATTGATAACTAAAGAGGAATATTCCTACAGTCAATTTTTAAATTTTATAAGGCTCTTATGAAAGCCAAAGGATGTCAGTAGGTGGTGTGAAACATCAGAGCTTATCAGGTGGGGCCACATGTCTCACATCATGCTTTTCCTTTAAATCACTGCAGTAATATTTACACTTTTTCAAAATACTACTGAAAATTGTTGACAATTTTTTACAAAGAAGAGAAACATCCTCAAAAGTAAGAATCAGTAACTGCCGTTGTCTTTTCTAACTCTAACAACAGGAAAATAGTTGGAAAAACAAAAATTGGTCTGAGAGAATAGGAAACATATTAATCTGTTGGCTGTTCCAGCTGTGGTCATCAGGGCACAGTCCTGCAGGAGGACACTTGTTAGGGGAGTGAACCAGAAGTTGATATATTTTTGCCCAAAACATTTCTGTTAATGGCCTGGACACGGGAACTGAGTGCACCCTCAGCAAGTTTGAATATGATGCAAAACTGGGAGGACTACTACTCTTCAGAAAGACCTCAACCAGCTAGAGAAGTGGGCTGAGAAGAATCCAGGAGATTAACCATTTTAGAGTGAACTTGTGGAAGGAACTTCACCTGTGATCACTAAGGGAGATTGTGGAAGAGCCTGTCTCTCCCAGCTGGCTGGGAAAAGGGGAACCTGCCTGGTTTAGGCTTTTGTGCCTGAAGTTACACTTAGAGAATGTGCACCTTTTAAAGCATCCAGTTTGTAGAGCCCTAGCACATAAAATCAATCTGACAGAAAGGGTATTTTCTATCATATGACAACTGGTTCTGAAGAAGTGGAATCCAGAGCTGAAATGACATGTTTTCTCACTGCTGTCACTGTTCCAGTCCTGAGTAACGCTACCTGGTGCTTGTCCAACCAGTGTCCTGACAGCTTGTCAAGAGGCTCCTTGGAAATAGTTCTCACATGATTTACTGCATCAAACAAGCTGTCTTTATGTTCCGATTCAGGCTTGACAAATTTGTCAGTTTCTCCAATCCATTCACAGTTCATAAAGTCAACATTTCTGTAAGCAACCTGAGGGACCTGCAAGGAAACCTTGGGAGATTTCTTCAAGTGTGACTAATTTAGAAAAATTATATTTTTAAATCTCAGCAAAAGAATGAGGCTTGGAAGGTAGCAGGAGGTCTTCATCAAAAATTATCTAACAACATCTGAGAGTTCCCTGTGCAGCAAAGATTTGCGTTTGAAAATGCTCACTGGTCTAGGAAAGCTCAGGGCTCCCCTTGAGAAAGTATTTGGTTCAGATTCATAAGCTATTAGAGCGTGAGGTACAAAAATGATGAGGATAGAACCTTTAAGCACTTGGGTGAGCAAAAAAAACCCACTTCTTTTGCTGGCTGGATAAACAACTTGAGAACTGCATTCCTTAAATATTGTCATCCCTTTAAAGTTGTGTTAGCAAAGAAGTTTTCGACTTAATATTTTTTGCTATTTTTTCCCCTATTGCAGAGAAGAGTAAGGTATTAAGATGTTACAATACATGTGTCAGTTAACCAAGAAAAGGTGGATATTAACAGTTCTCTCTCCTTCCTTTTTACATATGATTCATGTTATTTTAGTTATACTGATTTTTATCATGTTTTAATAGAAGACACAAGTTAAAGAAGCAAAACTGTGTAAATTACTAGGATGTCCTTGTTTCAGCCAGAGTAGAGTTAATTTCTCTTCAGTAGCTGATACAGTGCTGTAGATAGCACTGGCTGAAGGGATATTCCACACCATAAAATGTCACACCCAGTATATAAACCGGGGGAGTTATCTGCAAGTGGGGCTGATCTAGGTTCAGGAATGGGGTCTGGCATCAGTCAGTGAGTGGAGGAATTGTACTGTGCGTAACTCATTTTTTGTCCTTTTCTTTCCCTTTTTATTGTCATTATTATTATTATTATTATTATTATTTACTATTATTATGGTATTTTACTTTGCTTTCAATTGTTAAACTGTTCCTATCTCAACCTACAAGTTTTACTTTTGATTCTCCTCCCCATTTCACTGCAGTGGGGGTAAGAAAACGCCACTGAAACAGAATTCAGCAGGGTTTTCATCTTAAAATGAAATGAGAGAATTGGGATTTGGGATGTGTTCTCATCCTGATCCCTCAGCCCTCATGATGTGGCTGAACAGTGTGCTGGCAGTCCAGATGCTCTAAGGGTATGAGCAGATCTTCAGGGTGCTCCAGGACACACAACCTGTTGAATCTAGCTTAGCAAAACTGGAACAGCCACTGAACTGACAAACGTCCCCAAGGCTAAGCCCCATCCCTTGACAAAGCTATTGCTGAGCAGCAAGTCAGGCTGTTCCGCAGGGAGGGCAAATCTCAGCTGAGGCTATGCACAGCACAGGCATCACTGCATCCCCACCTGGGATTAAAACCATGACATAAGGGAAAAGAGGGTGAATAAGAATACAAATATATAAACCAATTGGTACTATATGGAATTCTAAACTGGAATTAAGATTTGTTCACATCACTGTACTTTATCAAATGATACCACCTATTCACAGTAGCATGTCATGCTGTGATACTGAGGAATGGAATTCTTTTACTTTTTCTGCAGTGATTTAATCTCTTGCTTGAAGTGGAGTGATCAGTTCAGTTTTTGGAAACTGCATTGAGTTTTTATGAAAAATGATAGCTGGCTCTGAACAAAGACAAAGCAGATTTGTTGCTTAGCACATATGTATAGTGATGCTTCAGATGACAAGAAACAATCTTTCAGTGCTGGCCAAAGCAGGACTCACTGAGAAGAGTATGAGCTTGAGATTACTTGAATGTGTGGGCAGAGATGTGTAACTGATATTCACAAAATCACAGAAGTCCTTGGACGATTTATGGCACAAACAGGACTAGAAATTACTTACAATCTTTCATACAATTGCTTCTGCCTCACATTCTCAGCACTAACCTGCATGCTTGGCCCTGCTGTGCAGTTATATGTCAGAGAGCCAAGGGTAGTAACAAAATTCTTTTGTTCTTGTGACATGCATGCAAACATTACTTGAGGTACTTTGATTTGTGATAGTATACCTGACATTTTCTCTGTCAGCAGAGAGAAATACCAAATTTGACAAATCGAACCTCTCTTGCTCAAAACACTTTTCTGGAAATCAATTTGTCTGTTTCACCTGGCAGTTTCTAAATTCCCCAAACCTGATGTTCTTTCCTCAAGATGAAAAATGTTTCAAAATATGAGGATGGTTTTTTACTCTTTGGGGTGAAAGAAATTTATTCCAGCCTATAACTTGTGAAGCAGTTTGCTCACAAAAGTCTTCAACAATTTGTTGTGCCTTGAGAAAGTGTTCAGTCTGTTAATCTGGAAATACCTACAGGATATGATCATGGCTGGGTTTGGCCAACAAGAGCCATAGTGTTCTTTCTATTTTCTATTAGCAAGAAGTGTTTGATAGTCTCCTGCAATAAGTTGCCTCTACTTCAAGTCATGATCTGTGCACTCCAAATATCTTCCAGAGGCGGGGCATAATAGAATAGGTCAGCTGCAAGTAGCCAGGCAGTTTGCATTTGGTTGGAGCTGCATGGAAACAGTTTTATTTGTTTAGTCCATGCATGCAATTTTTTGCTAACATTGCACCAACAGAGTTTACCTAGACAGGAGAAATTCCCAGTTGTGTGTTATCACACATTCTACCTGTAACCTGCTAATAACTACTGGTCTTTAGCTCCATATACTCCAGCCTTGCCCATGTAAGGTGCTGTTCTGCTGAAGGAACTAGCTCGAGAGTACTCTGTGATCTAACATGGCGAGTTAGAGGATTTTCTTGAAGAATGGCCATAAACAACATCAGAGTATATGTGACTAAAGGAACATGTGAACACTGCTGTGCTTTGCCTCTGTGTTGTGCTCTGTAGGTTTGCTCCAGTAAAAATGCAGCAGGTTCCCTTGCCAGGAGACTCCGCAGCTATAACTTGGAGCAGAAAAGTGATGTGAGATCAATAGTGAATATGTAAACATAGCATTCAATCAACCCAATGTAAAGACATGATGTAAAATTGAATCAGGATGAATAAATGTAGTGTTTGAGACTACAATATACATAGGAAGCCACAGGAGCTGTTGCCACATTATATGGCTGTTACAACATTCATTTTTTATATGTTTGTTTTGTGTACATCTAAAATTTTATGTGTACATATTTCATACAATCCTAATACTTGACAAAAACTTCTAGCTCTTTATGCAGTGTGTAATGATGTTTATTAGCATTGGAACACTACTGCCTGTGCTAGTAGGCTTTTCTCTTTTCAGCTAGTGTTTTGGCAGGATTTTTTTCATGTGCCATGAGAAACTTACTCAAAGAGTTCCTGGGCACGATGCTGGAAATGAAAGGTTCCAGTGAGGACTGTCAATAGATAGTTTGCATGCCCACCATCTAATTTCCCAGGATAACCCTGGTTACTAGTGTAGAATCAGGCTTTTCTGTACCACCTGGTTTCAAGACCAAGGAATACTCTAAAGTAAATTTAATTTACTAGCATAATTGTCAGGTGTCTCATTTTTCTTTTCTCCTTATTTTTAACTTGATCCCAGTAAAATTCTGTCTAACCTCTTGCAATCTAGAATTTCTGAGACTGCATTCAGTACTGAGACTGCATTCAGAAAAATGAGTTGGGTCTTTCCTACTTAGGAAACTGACTGAAGGGTCAATTAAAGAAACAAGTCAAGCTGCTTTTATTGCTTCAAGTTACCATAAGTGTTATATCTCAGAAGTTTGAACTTTTCTCTGTAACTACCAAGGTCTAGAAATTTAATATTTTTGCCCCTCATGAATCACCAGAATCCATACACTGACTCTGAAAAAAAATTGTCAATAGACTTTGATATAAATGAAATATGCAATAAAGTATCATAAAATGCAAGAAGTACATAAAGTAAACTGCAGAAGTGCTTAAAAGCATACAGTAATCAATGTACCACATTATTTTAAATTCTCTGTAGTCACAGATGCAGGCATTTAATATTACTGACAGAAGTAATCCTTGTGAAATCAGTAGGACATCTCACAATGGCTGATATAAAGGACAAACATTGGTAATTGCAACAGCCTCACATATAGTGAAAGGAAAACTTTTTTTTTTCAAATTCCGTAGTCAGATGGAACAGACTTAGCAAAAAAATGAGAAATTTTCATGACCAAAAAATAAAAAACCCCTGAAGAGTCAGACCTCTTAAAAGACAGTATTGATTTTGGCATCTCTCTTTTCGTGAAAGTTCATATAAGAAAGGAAAAACTATCTCCTCAGAATTTCACCTCAGGTTTTTAAAATGTAATTTATGGATTCTTGTGCTGTAAAATCGTGATTTCACTCAGAGGAAACAACAGGAGTTTATTAGGGGCCAGAGGTAAGTCCTTACAAGCCCTGCTGAGTAGCCTAGTCTTTTCTTCTTCGTTTTTTTTTTACTATACCAGATTTCCTGACAGAAAAGTAATTGCAGGTGTTCAGAGATATATGGATCCAGGTCACAGCATCCAAAGTTAAAGCTGGCCATTGAAGTACAGGAATCTGTCCTTTCTCTATGGGATTTTTAATTTTCAGAAATGCAGTACAGTTGTATTAACTAATACTTGGACAATAAAAGACCAATGAGTATCTAACTAAACAGTTTCCCTTGAGTTCTGGTGAACAATGGTCCAAAGCAGATTTCTGTTTCTGTAATACTGGCAAGCCAAGAGCCAGTTTCTTATTTTTCTTATAAATAAGAGTAGCTTGAGGTTATCCAAATTAACACACCAAATCCATCACTCAAGCACTGAAATACTGAGGGTATTCCTGGGTCTTGTAACCAGGTCTGTCACGGAAGAGCCCTCGTGCCAGTGCTAAGGCTGCCCCAGTGACCTTCTTTCACTGTTGGGAGTACTGTTGTAGCCACGATAGCATAAAGATATGTCGCTGTTGGGGCAGCTGAAACTACACACGTACACACAGATAGTGCCTCGATTAAGGGCCAAAAAACTGTTTATTAACAAAGCAGCTTCTTTTTATACACTTCTGTGTGTTATCATTCGTGCTACGCAGTCATTGGCTGCTAAGTTACTACAATAGATTCATTGGCTGTATTAACTACAATATGCTACCACTGGACACTTATAGTGTACGCACTCAAGCATTTAGAAAAATAACAGGTGCAGCTGTATGTTGCTGTTTTTCTCCTTCTATTGTTTGTATTTTTTGCTTCTGTTGATACTACATTTTCAAGGGTAGAAACTAATTGTTTTTCTTCTCACTGGCTTTTCTCATGAATAGAAGCTAACCATCTCCAGCTTAGGATCTGTGAAGCCTTCAGACTAGCTGTCGGCCTCAACAAAGATAAATGATATGCAAGATGAGTGGAGACTGGCTGTAGTCAGATGGAAAATGCAGAGCTGGAGGAAACAGGATTCTTTTAAATCTATTTGTCCATTACTGGACAAGTATTAGCATATCTCTGCCACAGACTGGAGAAAAGTTGGGGAAAGTGATGGAGAATGATGCAAAACTTATAAGCAGAAAACTCTCACTATTCTTGAATTTCTGTCAGGTGGAGATTCCCTCTACCATAGTAACTTACAACAGCTTCGTGCTATGTGGATGTCAAGTGAAGCTGTTAATTTTTATCAGACCATTTTTTCAAGTTGCTAATGAACACCTTTGAAAGAGGCTTAGTGCTGCTTCTGAGGAAATGGTGATGATCTGATCATCCATCCCTGCCTGACAGGATGGGACCTTATTATCAGTTGTTTAATGGTCTTTCCTTGTCACAGATTCAGAATTGATCCCATTTTGTTTATAAAATAAATAACATTATACTACCGGTCATAAAATTAGCCATTTATTTTAAAAATATGTCAGGAAAATTTGATTGTAAGAGCTAATAGTATTGACAATTTCATATCCTGACTACAGGCTCTGCAAAAAAATAGCTTGGAGTAGCCTTTGAAAAAACAGTGATGGCAAAAACACCAATTACTTCAAACATTAAACTAAGTAATTTATTAATTACATTATAAAGCAGAAACCAAGGGGCTAGAATCAGAGAGCAGGGTGGTCTTTTAATCAATACTTCCAGGGTTTTAATAATTTTAAATGTAACTAACATTAATCACGAGTGAAACAGGCAAGATGGGCAATGCTGTTGCATCAGGAAGGAAATGTGAAATTTATGGTTTGTGTACTGTTGACTTTCCCAGGAACAAGTTGGCATCATAATCCAAGCACTACTTTTTACAACACCAGGATCAATACTGAAAATGGGAGAGGTAATAAGCAGCTTTAATTCTTCCCGTAAAGTCAGAACACCATCTACCAAATGATAAATAGGCTCAACCATTGCTCCGTTTTCTGGAAAGCTCCTCATCCACAAGGACCTATTTAATTATTTCTTTGTTTTTATGGGTCTGTCTACAGTCATTTACTTTTCCTTCACAGTTGGTTACCCAAGGTAATTCTAACTCTAATGACACTGGGATGTTTTGCTGCAGAAGTTAGAGGACAGCTTAGAAACCCTGCTGAAAGCATTTTCCTCCTGCTAATCGTGCAAGCGTCCTCTTCTGGGCCTCCTGAGTCCCATTATGAAATACCTCTAATGCCCTGTCAAGCCTTGCATTGGACCCCTACCCACCCACTCTCACCATGGCCAGAAGTCTCATTTCAGCTCAAGCCTGGGCTCCTAGTCTCACCTTATCTGCCTGTCTCCAGCCCTGCCCACATCATTCCCAAGCTTTTGATCAGATTTCATTGACTGGTTTCAGACTGAGTCATTACCTCAGCTTTGTCTGGATGCTCAGTGGAACCCTCTATGGTGGGCATCCCTGCTGTGCTCACACTGCTCAGATACTGTGGGTCTGGAATCTGCTGGTGGGGATGCAGTGATGCCTGTGCTGTGCGTAGCCTCAGCTGAGGTTTGCTCTCCCTGCGGAACAGCCTGACTTGCTGCTCAGCAATAGCTTTGTCAAGGGATGGGGCTTAGCCTTGGGGACGTTTGTCAGTTCAGTGGCTGTTCCAGTTTTGCTAAGCTAGATTCAACAGGTTGTGTGGCCTGGAGCACCCTGAAGATCTGCTCATACCCTTAGAGCATCTGGACTCCCAGCACACTGTTCAGCCACATCGTGAGGGCTGAGAGATCAGGATGAGAACACATCCCAAATCCCAATTCTCTCATTTCATTTTAAGATGAAAACCCTGCTGGATTCTCTTTCAGTGGCCTATTATTTCTGTGATTTATTACAAAATTATTTATCTGTGCTTATTTTGGCTGGGGTAGGGTTAATTTTCTTCACAGTGGCTGGTATGGGGCTGTGGTTTTTATTTGTGCTGAAAACAGTGTTGATAATACAGAGATATTTTTGTTATTGCTGAGCAGTGCTTGCACAGTGTCAAGGGCCTTTCTGCTTCTTGTACCACCCCACCAGCAAGGAGACTGGGGGTGCACAAGAAGGTGGGAGGAGATGCAGCCAGGACTTCTGACCCCAGCCAACCCAAGGGACATTCCAGACCATATGGCATCATGCTCAGCATATAAGAGAGGGAAAGGAAGGGTGGGACTTTTGGAGTGGTGACATTTGTCTTCCCCAGTCACCATTATGTGTGATGGAGCCCTGCTTTCCTAGACATGGCAGAACATTCCTTGTTTTGCTAAGCTGGTGCCTGTGAAATTTGTGTTCCCTGTTAAATTGTCTTTATCTCAACCCCCAAGTTCTCATTTTTCCAATTTTCTTCCCCAGCATACCTGAAGAACCTTTGTGTGAGATGAGTACAAGGGGGAATGTGTATTTGTATCCTTTAACCAGACTATGTGCAATCAGTTCTGTAGCATGACAAACAAAAAAATCTGCTCAGCATAAAATGTACGCATGGAATCAGCCTTCAGTAGACCTGTTCTTTAAAAGATAAAACCAAGCTGGCAAATCTAGTGGAAAGAGCAAGCAGACTTTAAGACTGGTGTTATATTACACTTATTTGTTGGAAGGTGAGAAGAAATATCTAAATTTTGCACACTGTCCTTTTCACTCTGATTATATTTCTTGGTTTAGCCCTTTTGCTTTAAATTCTTCTACATCATTTCCATCTCAGCATCATTCCTGTTTGCTGTTGGCTCAAATTTCCTCCTTTGAGACATTAACTGATAAGTTCTGGAGTGAATCAATGATCCTAGCCATGCTGTATGGGAAAAAGATTAGTCATAAATAATAATTATATTATAGAAGAAGTAGCTCTCCTCAGACTAGGGCCTGGAAATGTTGCATCGTACTAATTTTGTTTGATTTATTGCTTTGTTTTTTAATTACCTCTGAAAAAAATAGGCAAATCTTTCTTCCTATCAGGAAGCACTCATCGAAAGCGTATCATACATAGGTCCCCACTTCACACAAAACATTGGAATATGAAATTAGCATTTTAAACTCTGTTGTTTAACCATTTTATTATAATCTCTGCCTATTGCACTATAAAACATTGCCATTCCTGATAGGAAATGTAGCAGTCACACGTAGGAAGAAAATATTTTAAAGCTTGCATCACCTGTATTACAAGGTCTAGCTAAAGCTTTAAATGCTATTTAAACATATATTTTTATGACTTCATTTTATTTTTATTACCGTATTTTAGAGCATTACTAATAATGCTGTCAGTCCTTTTTATGTAAGCAAATCACATAGGTTTGGGGTTTTTTCCTTTATTTTGTTCCTGATTCTTTTCTCTGAGTTTCAGCAATCAGCCTGAAATTCTAAGTCCAAACTTTCCAAGGGATCATGTTAAAATAAAGCTTTGTTAAATTATTGGATATTTTTTTTCTGAAATAAATACTCTAAACCCTATAGTGTTGGCTGAAAGCATCTAAAATGATCAAATCACTGCAGTCCATTCCTTTCTTCTTAGCTGCTGGAAGGAATAAGCAAAGCAGATGTACAAGAATTTCACAGAGGAGGCAGAAATGGTATTTGAACAAGAAAATTTGACCTTTACCCTAATCCAATTAACAAGTTTCAGTTTCCTGAAACTGCTGCTTCAGTTGCCAGATTAAATTGTTTCTCAAATATCCCAAACCATGTCATCTCAGATGAGAATAGCTAGCTAGAAAGATTGAATAATTTTTTAACTCTTGTATGTCAGCATAGTTTTCCCTTTAGTAATGTCAGAAGTTATTTTCTTTAATTAAAGGAATTACTCAGAAGAGGAGAAAATTTTGAAGGTGACCATAATTTAAAATCTTTTGTTATTAACCTGTTACAATTGTCCCATTTGGGTACTTCAGTAGAAGAGAAACATCAGGAAACTGGAGAGAAGATACTGGAGGGCAGCTAAGGTGTTGGGGGCCTGAGGAGTATAGCGTAGGAAGAGGGGCTCTGAAGCTGAATTTTGTTAGGCTAAGGAGGTCTTTCCCTCCTGAAAAGGAGTTAGAGACAGTGGAGCTAGACTCTTTTTGGAGGTACATAAATGTCTTCACAGCGAGAACAGTTAAGTTCAGGAACTGGTAGCACAGACAGGTGGCAGAATCCAAGCCCCACAAATCCTTGAGCAACTTGCTCCAACCTTGGAAGTTAGCACTATGCCAGGGAGTAGCATGAGTGGGCTGCTCTGCAAATGTTGTCTGATCATGCAGGGATGGGGTTAGGAATGCCAAGGCTGACCTGGAATTGAATGTGGCCAGGGATAAGAAGGATAAAAAGGAAGGGTTATGTGAGTACGTGAACAGCAAAAGGAATAGTAAGGAAAACCTGGCTCCAGTGCTGCATAGGGAAGAGGAGCTGCCGACAAAGGGTATGGAAAAAAAACAAGGTACTTGGTTTCTTCTTTTCTTCACTCTTAGCTGGCAAGACAACCTGTGGAATCATAAGCCCCTGAGACCAGAGAAAAGTCCAGAGCAAGGAAGAATAACCCTTGATGGAGGAGGACCATGTTAAGGAGAACTCAGCTGAACATACAGAAATCCATGCAGCCTGAGTGGTTGCAGCGACAAGTGCTGAGTCACTAGAAGAACAAGAGAGTAAAGCATAAGAAAATGATAAGGAGTAGTCAGCATGGTTTATGAAAGGAAAATCCTGCTTAACCAACCTCATAGCCTTGTACAGTGAGATGACCAGGTTGGTAGATGGAGAAAAGTGGGTGTTCACCTTGACTTTAGTAGGGTTTTTGATGGATTCTTCCATAACATCATCATAGTTTAGCTGACAAAATCTGGGTTACATAAACAGAGAGCGAGGAAGGATTAAAAGCTAGCTGAACAGCCAGGACTAGAGGGTTGTGATCAGTGGCACAAAGTCCATTTAGGGGAGTGTCACTAGTGGTGTACCCTCAGGGGCTCACTCCCCTTTCCACTGCCCCCCCTCTGACAAGGGGACAATACTGAGAGAGTTTAAGTTAAAAACAACAATTTACTAAAATCACAAATAACAACAACAACACAAATAGCAAAAGTACACAAAAAGAAGGTGCCCTACCCAGAGAAAGGTATTTACCAGTGGCACAAAGACAAGACAGTTGCTGTTCCCACACCACATGGCCCCAAGGAGACAGACAATATGGTGGGGGAGACAGAGGCTCCCGGTTTAGACTACACAGGTGGAGAGAACAAAGAAGACAATGCGGTAAACAAATTTCTGTGGGCCAACGCACTCCTCCCGCCAGACAGATGATGGGGAGACAGGGGCCAAGCAAAAAGAAACCTGGGAAAATGGCACCCTCCGAAACAGGAGCCTGCGCTGCTGCTGTGCCGAGCTGGGGAGGTCTGCAGGGTGCAGGGTCTCTCTTGGTGGCTCCTGGGCTGGGACTGTGACTGCACTGGCTCCTGGGGTTACCCCCATGGCAAGCTCCTGCAGAGGAGCTGCCTTTTCAAGGGCTCCACCCAGCTGGAAAAATGATGAACAGAGACCCTGCAGTGATGACAGTGCAGTCACAGGCAATGGCAGCCTCATCAAGCTCCAGGCGAGTGAAGAGCAGCCGTGCTTCTGCTTCCACCTGTGCTTAGAGAGACAGTCCATCAAAGATGATGTAGATGATGTGGAATAGTGCTAAACTCCACCTCCTACCTCTATAATTGGGACGATTACTTATTTCACTTTTTTTTATTAGAAAAAAGGTGTATTTTGAAATGATAGGGAGATTTTCTGTTCAGGTTTCTGTCCCTGATGTTGCAACTCCTATATGAAGAGGTTTTGATTGATAAGGTGCCGTGGTGTGGCCCCTGCCCGTGAGGGCGCCTCGTTGAAGGGGCTCCGCGGCTGATCCCCGCTGGGCTATGGCTGCGAGACCGGGCTCGAGAGCGGAGTCCTGGCCGCAAACGCACCAAGGGTGCGACGAGGGCTCGGTCGAAAAGGCGCTTCGGAGACAGGAACAAAGAGGGACTCTTCGTGGGGGGTGCAAGCAGGAAGGGTTTATTAGAGAAGCGCAGGGAAGCTAACACGAGGGAGAGGGGAACACAAAGAGCCCGGGGGGAGGGCGGAGCACCGCCTTTGA
>VZRQ01008071.1:272035-346845 GCA_013397975.1 Machaerirhynchus nigripectus | reverse complement strand
TCAGAGAGCCCATGCCTCCTTGGGCAAAGAGGAATAGGTCTCTCTAAACGAGGGAGTCTGGGGCGGTGGCCAGGTCTGCCAATGCACCTGTTTCTGGGTTTTGGGGTGACCCGCAGGCCAGGCGGCTGACCACCGCCACATCAAGGTGCATCCTGTCACCTTGATGTTGGCAGAGCTGTTGCTGGTTTGCCAGCCTGTTGCCTCTCTCAGTAGGTTTCCTACCAAGTCTCTTAGCTGACTGTAAACAGCACAGCGTCAGAGGGCTAATATTCTGTCTCATATTCTGTAATAACATGTACCTAGTACAACTGAAAGGCATAGAAATGGAACTAAAACATACGGGCTGTCAATAAAATACTGTCACCTTAGAGTTACTATATACTCCTTGTAAGAAGCCAAGTCTCTAAAAAAATCACTGTGGGGAGGTTTTCTTTTCCAACATAATTTCTATCTTTTTAATTTAGTCCTCTTCAGAAACTACTATATTTCGTCATTTAACTCAGAAATTGGATGCCTTAGGGCTTGACTTTATCATGCACTAATAAAATGAACAGAAACAGACCTTTAAAAATAATTGTGAAAATACAGTCTGTCAGGAAGCATTAGATTCAGCTGTGGCACTGGCTTGAAAAAGTTATTTTGCTTTAAAATGCATTAAATATTTATTAGCTTCACCTGAGGTAAACATGCAGTTGTTTACATATCTGCAAATTTGTATATACACACACTTGTAAATGAATTTAGAAAGAAGCAACACATTCATAAATATATACCTTTCTTATCTATGTTTTGAAAAATAAATCATCGAAGTGTTGCATTAGCAATAGGCCAGGAGTAGAAAGGTAGGATATTAGAGGAGCAGGACCCATTCCCTAACCTGCCTAATAAAATGTATTACTCATTTGATTTGTTTTATCTCCTTTCTATCTCAAACTCTTCCTCTCCACAAGCCGTGTAGATTGTCTTAGGGCAGAAATTATACGTGGAAGTGTAATGTATTCTGACTTTCCTCATATTTAGCAGAAAGAGAAGATGACCTAAACCCATAAGAAACCCATAAGAAACCCATAAGAAACCCATAAGCCCATAAGAAATGTCTCTGCTGTGATCAAGAGATTTGTGAAACAAGTCTCAACAAACGGTTTTTAAAATCTTGCTGAGTCCAGATAACATTCAGAGAGTTTTCTTTGGCACCTAGGGCAGTTTTTTGGTGAAATGGGGACCATGTTGCTGGACCATGCAACACAGTAATTAAGAAAGCTTATTCCCTAGAATTTGTCACTTAATTTGGCATCGACATTTTAAACTTCAGAGTTCCTCAGGTCTGTGAACTTCTGTGACTGAACTTCCTTGACTCCTTCTTACGCACAGAAGCAGTTCAACTTCTGAGAACACTGTACCTATCTCATAGCCAAAGTCCCTGGATTAACCAGTGGCCAGAGATCCTCGGAGCACACCAAATGCACAAAAAAGTGAACAAGAAAGAATTGATTAGTCTAGTGCAGTACAGGAAATCTGTGTTCACCCTGTATTCTCAGGACTATTTTAATTTTTCTGCATAATATAAATGAATTGTCATAGGAATTGAGACAACAGCAGTATTTAAAGTTCATTCTAGACCTTAGAACAAATTTCTTTATGTGGTTTTCCAGTGCTTGGCATAGTTTCATCTGCTCAATCCCTTTTCCCTGGAATATTATTTACTTAATGTTTTTTCAGCACTTTTATTTCTATCTCTTAAATAATAGATGTCTTTCAGAAGCTATGTTTTATTATTGTTATCTGTCTGCTGCTTGTAAATATCTTTATATGTTCTATGGCAGTAATTCATATTCTTCTGTTTTGTTCCTTGCAAGAGTACACAAGTTTTCTTAGCTTTTTACTGCCCTCACCAAATTTTCCAAGTATATTAGATTTTAGTCTATAAAAGATTGTGTTCCTAGCACCTTTTAACCTATAAATCGTATCATTTTTCTCCTCTTGCAGTCCGTCTATTTCCTATATCTTTGATTGCCTGATTTTCTTTTCGCTTTGAAGTGAAATAATGGATGGTCACCACATGATTTTTTTACAACTTTCTTCTGCAATTTAGTAATTGAACATTTGTCTTTTCTGTGTATTTTCTCATCTACTTACATAGATTTCAACAGTCGAGAGAATTAATCCTTAAATAAATTCTCCTGGTGGAAAGACATCCCCAGCTTTTCACATGACTGAACCATCTTTTCATTTGCATTATCCTGTCCTTACCCCTCTAGAAAAAACTTTGGCCTTCACTTCTGTAAGCATCTCCTGCAGGTCTGTGTAAACTTCCGTGCTCCCTCTCTGGGGGATACTGGCAGTCATTCACTGTGGTGTGAAGGACAGTCGGACACCTCCTGTTACCTTTCTCTTCAACCCCTCCAGCTACAATGCATATTCTCAGTCATGGTGAGCAATAAGTAACTTCAGAAATATTGCAGTGACAGACTGAAAAAATATTGCTAAATATGAAGTTTCACTCACACAGATATGCTTCTACCAAGTGTCAGCATTCTTGCTGATCTTCTCCTCTCAGATTTCTTTCCATCTACAGATCTGGGACACTAAATCCTTTTAGTTCTTGTACCTATTGAGTGATTTTTTAACCTTTTGATTCTTGGGTTTTGTTTTTTTTTCTCTAGCTTATTATAACTCTCATTTAGGGTTGGTGAGTTGACCATCAGCTGTGGTGAAATGCAAGAAATTTCTTACATGTTCTCAGCTTTCAAGTCATGGTCTCCACCTACAATTCCTAAGCTTCAAACTGAAACAAGTCATTGATACTGTCAGCTGTGACCAAAAAATCAACTTAAAATGGAGAAGATTGTATTTTTGTCCTCAGGGAACAAAGCCCAGGTTCTTTTCCTCACTGTCAGTCATTTGATTTAACATTTAATACTTTTAAGAAATGTCCAAATTAATGTGAATAATGAAATAATAAAAAATATTAATAATATTTTACACTCACGTCTGCCTTTGTGTCTTATAAAATATTATAAAATATTCTTCAAATAAAAAATTAATCTGAAAGGTAGATAAAGCTTACAGGAATTCATTGAAACCGAGTAGAAAAGCTATTTTTAATATGTTTCTATGTTTTAGCATTAAGGCACTCAATGAAAATGTCTCTGTTTCCCAGAGATCATAGTTTTACCTTTCCTTTAGGCTCTGATACAATGATCAGTTTCTCTATTTGGTACAAAAGATTGGAGTGCACATTACCATACAAACGATCTGATATAGTGACAAACCTTTTCAGATTCAGATGCTTCTCATGTCAATGGACTAAAACCAATACAGCATGTAAACACTGAAATAGTAGTTAAATTCTAATCTGTATTAAACTCAGTGATGCCTGTATCACATGGCTATAAATAAACAATGAACTTTGTGGTAAATACGAGTGACACAACATTATGCTAAGTATAGTCTCCTCTGCTAAAGCAGATAAAATGGTGGCATTGTTCTAATTGCAGTGTGCTTTAGCCATTAAAAAGACTTTGCAGGAGTGCTCAACCTCCTCTGAGCACTGCGGGATTTGTACTGAGGTGTCTTTCTGTTCATATCTGGTAACACATAGGTATGGCATGTCAATTGAGATCATATTAAGACCTCTTATTGCTCAGCAGGTATAAGTTGATATCATTTTGTTCATGTCAGTTGTATGCCTTTTAAAACTTGTGAGTATGACCTATGACAGTATTTTGAGTCAAACTCCACAGGATTTTAGTTTGTTAAAGTGATTTACATGATGCATGTATAATTCGAGCAAATTAATATTTTTGAAAGTATACTTTGAGGAAAACCTATTAATATAAGCATTCACACTGTGCTCATCTGTGTGTTATGTCTGCTCCTTGCATGATGAGCAGGAAATAAAAGAAAAAAGGAAAGGATTGAATAAGATTCTTCAAGCTTCAGCAGTGTGTGTTCACATTGTTGTCTCTTTTTATGCCATCTGGTTTGCTCTCACCATCCTGAGTCAACAGAAAACATTTACTGTGTCTGATTTTTCTATAAAAAGACAAGAATATATGAAATACAGTTCATGCCCGTTCTGCTGTGTAGAGTATTGTACTCCTTTGACACACCTCAGACAAACTAAATGGAAATTGCACTTTTGTAGCTCAGGGCACATATAATTTTAGAAGATAGGATGCACCTCTTGACAGAAGGCTTGAAATATGCATGAGCATTCTTCTGAGAGTCTTCAGTCTTCTGGAATTAACATAGTAAGTATTTTAGCAGGTACATCAGGTTAAAAGAGTAAGAGAAGATATTCAGCCCTTGGTGTAGTGTCTCACTGCAGTAAGTCTTTTACACATAGCGTGCAAGTAGGCACAGAAGGGGACAATAACACTAATCAGGTTTTTGGGTTTTTTTTTGCTGTTCTAAAACATTAAAGAGCACACTTTCTTTGCCATATTTCATCTCAGGAATCTCAAAGCCTTAGTTCTTAGTCCTCTGCTTCTCATTGTTGCCATATCCATGGCTCTCTCATGCACTAAAAACCTAACTGGGTATTTCCAGTCATGTGAACATGAATCATTACAATTTGATCTTAAAGGTCTGCTGTAGCAACTCTAAATATCATTTAGATCAGGCACAGAAAGCATTACCTAGCATACATTACCTGGGGGTAACTAGAAAACATAACAGAAAAAGAAATTGTTTGTATCTTGTGTTATCACCTTTGCAGAACTGTGTTTACTGGTGCATTCATGCCAATAACATGACAAAAATTTCATATTTTTTTGCTAAAAAGTAGGTTTGTGGTGCGGCTGTCACACACAAAAAAGGACTGCTGCCTTCCTTTTCAGCATAAAATCTTAGAGTGAGAGTGTAAATGATTTGACAGAGAACCTGGCATAAAAATAGAATTATGATCTCTCTTGGATGGCTTTGGAAAACACTGTCTGAGATAATTTTAAAAAATTGTTTTTGGACTTACAAATCGCATTTTTAATCTTCTGGTAAAAATGTAAATATGTCTCAGATAGTGTTAGTCCCATTTAAGAGGATATTCTATATAAGACTAGATTAGAGAAAATGAAAGAAGCCTGGTTTATGTTTGACAATAAGAAGAAAATACCTTGAACTACCATCACACACTGCTTGCATACAGAATTGCATAACACTTGAAAAATATATGTCTGGGTTTTCCTAGCAGCTAGAAATTACTGTATGTTACTTGGAGGATTTAGTGGTAGAATACTTTTTTTTTTTAATAAACAATTAATAGATTTGTATTCTGCTTTGTACTTCTACAGATGCTGAAGTGAACAAAAGGGGAAATTAAGAGTTTAATTTTGCCTGGCTTATATTTCTGGAAGCAAGTGTTACAGACTTTGTCCATAATGACTGTACAAAAGGAGGTACAAGAAGGTAATTAAGGTCCACCTTTAACAACAAAATTATGTTACCTGCCATCCTTCAAGAGTCCAGGTCTTGTTTAGTATGATTCCTCACTGTATATGTTACATTTTAAGAATCCAGAGCAGTAATTTTTATAAATTTGCTTTAGTCACAGAACAATGGCTATTGTCGATGGAGGGCTGCACACTTTCAAAGTCGAGGAGGGCATGAAAGTAGGTGGCTTGATATTTCCTTGACAAATAGTGAAAACTTTAATTAAAAACAAGTTATTTGTTGATAACACAGAAATCTACATATGAATTTTGTGGATAACCTTTTTCTATTAGCCCAGAAAATTTTATGAACGTAACTTCATTGACACTTTAATAGGATATGTCTCACATAACTTTAGTTGTGTGAAAATTACATGTTCAGCCTAAGGTGATTATATAGATGGCTCTTTAGTCAGTGAAGATATTTTCAGAGTGTGGGCCATTATTGCCAGAAATAGATTTCTAATACAGAATGGGATTAATTCCCTCTGGATGTGCTCATTTCTCGCCACAGGTTAGAGCACAATGACAAGTACAAACTAGGCACATAGTTAAGTGAAATAAATCCTGCTTCTAAATGAAGAAAACACACATAAAGGAGAGGATGAAATTTTAACTTTATTAACTCACCTTCCAAAATTAATTTGAATATATTGTTCTGTTTTTTCACCAGATGTTTGTTCATCACAACCCCTTACTTAATTTATGTATTGACCACTGAAAATGAAATTTTGTCCTGTGTTAAACAGAAAGTAGGCTCTGCAGCTGCTGTAAACTGAAACTGCTGAGTGATGAAGAGGTGCAGAGCTTGTGCACTATCACATGCTGAGTAGCATGGCCCCAGTGCTACAGTCAGGTGAGGAAATCCAATCCCATGAACTTCAAAGCAGGGAATGTTTTAGCCATGAAGACCATTTGATTATCCAGATTTGCCACCACAGAAGTAAAAAGCCTTTTACAATATACCCCAAATGATGCCAGATTATACTCAGTCCTTTCCCAGTACACAGCAGAAGCTGAAAGAGTGGCAGTACTTTGCAACAGATTAAAACTGAGAAGAAATCTTGGCTAACAACACACTATTTTGTTTCAGGTCTCTTGATCCTTTCTCTCCATTGTACCCAGAAGGAGATAAAAAAGGAAGACTGAAAGATTCCATGTTCTCTCCCTGATTCCCAAGCCTGCTCTGTACCAGACTTTGCATGGCATACTTTAACCTTGGACCTGAAATGATCTGTGCCAGTTGATAAGAGACCTTAAAAGGTTGTTAACCAGTAAGAATTTGCATCAGCATTGTAGCCTTTCAACAGCTCTCCACATAAAGCAGGTAGCCTGCAGAAAGAATAAGTAAGGAATGGATATACAGCCATATTTCTGCCTGATGCTGAAAAAATGGATGGAATAGAACAGACAATATGGTCTTTTATACTCACATCTGCTTCAATTTCTCTTAAACTGAAACGCTTTAAAATGCATTTGTAATATAGACTTGCTCCTGTACAGGTTGTTTTATTCAGAATAACAAAGCAGAGTAGGAATGGCTGATGACAATCATGATATACCATAGAACATTAGGAATTGTTACCTCATTCAGATAATAAGGGGTATTTTTTATCCTATTACAAATTTTATATTCAGTAATGCAGTTTCTTTTTCCCTTAAAAAAATTGACCTTGTCGGGGAAATAAAGAGGAAAAAAAGAGAGAGCAGAAAGAGATTTACCCCCTGTTAGCAGCTCAAGTCCAAAGGAAAAGTGCTTAGTGGCCCCTGGCTCCAATTCTCGTTCTCCCACAAGAAACACTGCAAGCAATTTTTAACTTGTCATCCAAGCATGTATTTTGATTTGATGATGAAAATTAAATAACTCAGTATTTAAACAAGTCTTTCTTAAAAAAATTTACTAAGCCTAGATTCGGCAGCCAGGGTTTACTGATTACACTACAGGTCATGAAGCTGAGCCACTTAGAGGAAACAATCCCTTTGTATATGTAGAATAAGCTCTGCAGGATTGCTCTAATTCTGTCTGGGTTTTCTTTTGTTTTGAGGGGCATTTTGTGTATGGATTTTTTAGTTTTGCTTTTTTTTCCCCCTCTCAGTAGACCATGCTTAACAGACTCTTCTGCCTCTGCCTGAACTGTCAAAATCCAGACACTATGTGCTAATTGCTGTGATTATGACATTAAAAATCAAATTTCTGACTCTTCTGCTGCCGTGGGGCCAGCTCAGCGATCTCTAGTGGAGGAAGGATACATAAAAGGTTTGAATATAGTGTCATATTTATTCCATAAGTGTCACAGTCTTCCCTCATAATTAAATCTGTTGGGTATTCCTTTGTGAAAAAGGCTTTACTTACAGTTAATTTTTATGCATTTTTGGAAACAAAAAGTAACATTGGTTGATTTCCTTTGACTGGCAGAGGAGTAGCTTTAAAAGTAAAATGTGGTCCTAATACCTCCCATTTCTTCTCATTCCTGTTTTTTAAGTGGAATTTCTTGATCCTCATTACCACAGTGCCCCACAGGGATGTTGATGTTTGCACATAATAATTATTGCAAGCAGTACTGTAGATAAATTTTGTCATGGAAAGAAAACAGGCTATAAATGAAAAAGAAGAACTCTACTAGAAATGTAAGATAATGTAGTGGGCTGGTTTTGCTGCTGTTTAAAACAAATGTATTTAAACAGAGTCTATTAGGCTGAATAATTAAGAGTTATAGGAGAGAAAATGTAGAGAAACAAGCATATACATAGCTACCCTATAAATGACGTTTTTACTAGAGAGAGAACTTTCATATTTATTTCCTTATGTTTGAAATGGTGCCAAAAATGAATGAACAGGGGGAAGAACTTAAAGAGAAATCAGAGGTAAGAGCAGTATTTCTGGAACTGATCTGTCTCTGGCCTGCAGCTTTCTTCTTTTGACTCACTTTCTTTTATTCAACATATATACAATAATTTTGCTCCTATCTCAGCTTTCATAGTAAGACTGATAATTTAAAATTAGATTCAAGTCTGTGAAATAAGGAAAGAAGTATCTGAAAGCCTTGAACTTAAGAACATAACTGATAATAGGGAGAGTTCAAACTGGCTTCTTTTAGGACTCTTGTGGACTTCAGCAGTCACTGTAGCTGGCCTAATATGGCTGAAAATGAGTGTTTTCTAAAACGTTTGCAGAAAACATTAATTTTATGTCTACTGAAGGGAGATGCTCTGCTCAATGATTACATTGTGTCCTGATGCCTGTTGGAATTTTGTGGCAACGCATGTACTCTATGCTTTCAAAGTCACTAGAGTTACTCAGAGGGCTCCTCCTGGGTAGCAGAGCAGAATTTGACCCCAAACCATCATTCCTCCTCTGGCTGTCAGCTCTCCCAGCAGCACGCCACACAGGCTGCAAATGGAATCTGGCGAATAACAGTCCTAGTGAGTTTATCAGTGGATGGCAGTGTGGAAATGTGTTTCCTCTGTCTTGTTTCATATTCCAGCAAAAAAAGAAAAAAAAAAAAAAAAAAAAGGGAAAAATCAAAAAAGACACATAGTGTTTGTATTTCTTAAGTGACAGGCATGGAATGGAATTGTGTAAGTAGCTATGATTCTGTTCTTCTGGTTATTAGAACTGAAATATTTATCTGTCTATATATATATATATACACACATATATTACATACTGAGGAGAGTCAGAAAGGACTTAAGAGATAAGGTCGCAGTAATTCAATTCCAATAAGTTAAATTTAAGAAAAAAATACAGCAGTGAGCAAACATACATAGCCACACACTGCTGAATGTCACCCTCTTCTGCACAGCTCTGTGGGGTTGCTCTATGCGACCTGCACATTTCTCCTTTCCCCAGTAAATCCATCCTTGACAGGGCACGCACAGAGAAATATACAGAATGATGATCAGCTTAATCTTTGATTCTGTTTGCACAAATCCACATGATTTCAGTGTTAGCTATGTTAACCCCTTACCATCTGATTATACAAAAAGAAAAAGAAAACAATAAGGAAAGGTGGTTAGGAGTTGGTAAATGTTGACACTATATGGATAGATGATATAGATATAGATAGATAAAGATATAGATATATGCCCACTTATACATGGGCACTGGCCTCCTTATCACAGGATTGAGGCCCAGCACATGACTACTTATCTAAACCTTTTTTGGGAAAAGAAACCTAATTTGGTGTCTAATGAGCTAGATGGATTTACTAAAGTGATTTTGTCAAATGGAAGTATTCCCTTGTGCTCAATATCCTGGTTTATCTTGCAAAATGAATTCAGTAAAGGACTTCTATCCATCAGTTATAAAATAGCATATCATATGATGTATACCAGCCAGACCAAAATGCTGGGGCATGGATTTAATGTCTAGCATGGCAATAGCAAATCAAGAACTTAACAGGGTTAGGAAGGGGAATAGGGTTACTGAAATAAAAGGGATTGAGCTTTTGCAGAATAAAGTGTAACTTGAATCACAATTATGTTTGCAGATAGGATCTATTGAGGTACAAAGATAACACAATACTCAGAAACATGCCCGGTTCTTGCTTATTGTCACTGTTCATTTCCCACCTCTGGCTTGCTTCTTTTTATGGATTTTTTTTTTTCTTCAAATTAGTTTAGATGACTATGGCATGCTGTAGTCATAACAATGATGACATCAGAAATACCTAGTCAATCATAACTGTTTATGGGTTTATTTTATAGTTTTCCAAACACTTGCTGCATCTTTTTTTCTACCAGTTTGGTACTTCTTAGAAGAACAAATACATTTTTCTCAGTAAAGCTCTTTCACCTTGGAAGAAGATAATTTAATAGAGCTGGATCTTTTGTAAAAAGTGATGTTTTTAGTACACCTGTATGATGATTCATTTTGATCTACCACTCCTCTTTACAGATTCATATTAACGCTTTTAAAAGCACTTCTTTTTATTTGAGAGACTGAAGTTTACAGCTCAGCACAATTCAGTACTTCATTTCTGAGTCTTGTGTGTCTCCTCCAGTACGCTGTCTTGTTTCCAGCAAAACAGAAGGATTGCCTGAGAATCAGTACCAGCTGGGTAAGGAAGATACTGAGACACAAAAGCTAATTTCAAAATAACCTACCCTACCAAAAGAACAACATTTCTCTAAAACACACTGCAAAAGCCAGAAACAAGGTGATTTTAGGACGATAAAGTAATAATCACACATCTTGTCAGGTCACCTGGAGCTGGGGTTGTGGCTTGCTGCACCCCTGGTTTCCCCTGTTCCTGGCTGGAGGAAAACAAGGCAGGACCCCCAGGCAGAGCCTGCCCTTCTGCCAAATGGACCTTGGCTGCCAGGTCCTGTCGTTCCCACCCTGGGGACAGCAAGTGAGAATCCAGCCAAACATTATAAACCTCTGTAGATTCAATACTGAATCCATTGAAATCAATATTCAGTATGAGGTTTTTAACAGAATGAAAAGCTCATGTGTTGTTCTGATGCACCAGAACAGTGTGAAGGAATTTGGCGCGTCACTGGGCACGTTTCTTGACAAACTGCAGGCATGAGCAGAGGGAGTTAGAAAATACACTGAGATCCAACAAGAATAATCCAGTCCAAGGATAAAAATAGGGGAAATAACAACATTTTACAGTTTAGGAAGGAGATGTCTCAAGAGAAACATTATCACAAGTTCATAAACTCCATCGGAGTAACAATAAAATGAATTAAAGGAATTACAATGTCTGAGAAGATAGCTTGACAAGAAAGGATGGTCTGAAGGTGGGAAAGGAAACTCTCAAGTTAGACATTAAGAAAAAGTCTTTAACAGCTAGAACAAATGGCCAGGGGAAGGGATCCCCAGCGGTGGCAGTCAAGTCACCAACATCATGGAGTTTATTCAAGAAACAAGGTTTCTTTCAATGTTTCTGATAAAGAAGTGCAACAGAAAATAGAGTGACAGCCCAGAAAAATAATTCACTTTTTTGTCACTGAATTTGTAAGGCTGTGATTTTTTTATCAATATGACTCTGTATATTTAGAAGAAATAGACATGGATACTGATTTCGAAACAGAAATATCCTCTTTTATGTTATGTTCATTGAAATCAACTTCCAATTAAGACAAAAAAATCTCATTTTATTTTTCCAAAATACATTTTGGGGAAAATAATTTTATATTATGATTTCTGTCTCTAAATTTTTGGAAATGAATAGCCAGTTTTTTAAATAAGACATGGGCTATGCTCTTAAATAGGAACAAATGATAGATGTGCTAATAAATGCCTGCATTCTGTTTCTGCTGATGCAAGACATTAAAATACAGATCATAATAATACAGAGTAAACCACAGGGCTGCAAGTTATGAGAAAAAAGTGTTTTTTTAATAAAGAAAAGTGACTGTTCATGATTCCAGAGATAACAAAAATAAGCCTCCTCTTGGTGAATTTGGAAAGGCATAAAGTGAAACTGCATATGTTTCTAAGAAGTAGCAGCTGAGGACTTGACAGATTAGGAAAAAAAAAAGAAGGACTGGAAACATCTCTTACAGAGCAGCTCAAGGTTCCTCCAGTGTGGTGGTGCCTGTAGCTGCTACAGAACAATATTGTCAAAATTACACCCCGGTGTCTAGTTTCTTCCTGTGAACAGAATTCCTGGGATACACACAAATATTTTCTATTGCTGATAAGGCTCCTTGTTCTGTTAGAGCCTGGAAAAGTATGATTTTTTTTTCCTTACACTCTTTCACCAGCAGCCCAGTAGAAATCTTGGAAATTAATTCATAACACTTGCAGCGACCTATGAGATCTAGCACTAGAGTACTGCTAAAACTTTACAGCCAAAATCTAGTTTTTGGATTTTTTTGTACTACACTTGAAGTATTTTAGGATTTTTTGGAGCCCAGCTGCAGAGATGTTTCAGCATGCAAAACAGAAAAAAATAATACAAATGCCTATCTCCAGTTTGTCAAGAGCCAGATTACAGTGACTCTAAGATCCATAAATAGACTTCATACAGATTATATTTTTTTTGTCAGAGACCTGTTTTGGTAACAGACTATTATTATGAGGAACTGAGTTTGTGCTCTAAGGATGAATGAATGCTCTGTGTGAAAGATAATGGTTCTGGAGTGTTTTAATATGTTTAGATTTAGCCTGAAATATTTTACAGTGATGGAATTGGCTGATCTAGATGCTTAAAAACCCCCCAACAAACAAACAAGAAAAAAAAGCGTAATGATGATGTCTCTCTTTTGCATCTCTTCTCAGAGAAAATGTAGGGCTTTCAAAATGAAGATATTATTAGGAGCACTGTATTGTGATTCTTGGGAGGGCTGAAGGGCTTTTTTTTTTTTTTAATCAATGATCTAGGAGAGCTTTTAAAGAGCTTTTAAAGCTTTTAAAGCTTTTAATTAGGTATCACAAATCCATGGAGATATAGGTAAATAGGATTTAGTCACCTGCCACAGAAATACAACCAAATTCAGACTGGCATGCAGCAGCAAAGAACAGACAGTAGAGTGACATGCAATTTTGCTCTGAATTAATATCAAGTAGCAGTCACCACGGGGACTAGACATTGTGTAAACTAAAATCAAACTACTCTGAAATGAGTAGTGACATCTGTGTTTGAAACATTTAGATAGACAGACTGTAAGCACCAGCAGATTTCATCTACCTGCAAACCAGCAAAACCTCCTTCTTATTCTGGTTCAAATACATTGCCCTTTCCTCATCCAGTTTCCTTTTTATCTCATGTTTTCAGATTTTAATTTTGGGAATAAATAACCTACATTGAATACAAGCAGTATTTCTCCAACAGTCAGTCCCTCTTGATTTGTCATTTAGGGCTGACCCTGATTAACTTGTGGCATTTTAAAGAATCACCGTAATAATCTGGTAAATTTGCAATATCCAACAAGAAAGCTAGTAGAAGGGTTCAGAGCAGAGGATGCTTAAAAACTACTCCTGAAACCAATAAACATAATTTGTGCCCTGCAAGGGAATTTTAAATGAATGAAAGAAGATCAGTGCAAGGTTTGGTGCACCGATGACTGGAAGTATCTAACATCAATAGAAGTTTGGCAGTGACTGGGTGAAAATGTTAAACATGAGTAGGCTGGGATATTGATGAATCATGGAAAGGAGAGAGAACACCAGAGGCACTTGGAAAAGAAGGCTGTATGCTGTCAGTGCACCTGAAGTTGAGAAGACTATTTATTGAAAATACTTTAGGGGTAGAATTTAGTCCTTTTTCTGTTTCATGTATTGCAATGACAGAAAATTGCAAGATTCAGACACTGGGCAAAGTGGTGACAGTAGGAGTCTGCCTGTGGGTCCAAGAATGGAAGGTGCTACAAAGAAGGACACTGCCTGTACTAACAGGAAAAGTCTGTCCTAAGGCTTCTGAGGATATTTCATACTGCTTGGGGTGCCAGCCTAGGCAAGGATCAAGATGACCTTGTTTAATACATCTATCTCTCAAGCAGACTTTTTCTCTCAGGGCTAGATCTGGCCAGAATTGTTGCACAAAGGGCGCTGGAGCTTCCTTCTCCCAAAATGTAAGTCCTGTATTTGTAGTTCATATGGTGAGTAGGTTTCTGCAATGTCCTTACTTGGGCAAACTCCCTCATTTTGTTTTTATAGAGAGACAGTTTGATCTCCCTCTTTGACTGTGTTTCAAGACCTGCCTGATCCTTGTAGACTCTGGAGAGGAGGCTCTGTGTATTAGAAAGACTTGAAATAAGTATACTAATACTTGCAAAAACTTCAGTGTAAATACAATTTGCACCATTATTTCCAAGAGCGTAATTTTACTCAACATGAAAAACTAATCCACAGCTAATAAAGGGGCCTTAGAGGAAGGAGAGGTCATCAAACTTACTAGATAGTACTTTCAATTAAGTAAATGACAAGTGCTTTGGCTGCCTCTACTCCTTATGCTTTATCATCCCTGTACTGAAAGGGTTTTATCTGAGAAACAATTTCTTATACTGGGTTCATTTATTAGGAGGATATTAGCGTGAGACAGCCTTCTCAAAAGTGCAGTCATAGTCTAAGGAAGAAAAAATAAAGAAGTGAACCAAGGTAAAGCTCTATGAAGCTGGCAGATCTAAGCCTCCTCTTAACTCACTAATTTAATATGAATTTTAAATAAAGTTAGCATAGGTTAACATACAGAAGACAATAGTGGCCTTTTCTTTGTTTAGTAATAGTCACAATGCATTTTTGTCATTTTTGTCTCATCAGACACTGCAGAATGTGTGTCACTTTTAATGGATTATTATAGTTGAAAGTTAGGTGCTGAAGAAAAAAGGAAATCTTGCATGCTTGAAGATAATGCAACATGAAAGTATATGAGAATTTTGTCCTCAATTCTACAATGAAATATGCAAGCTGCAAGAGTTCACTGCAGGAGTCACAACTACAGTTATGGGGGTTTTTCTTTAAGGAAATCTTTTCCCAATAAATTCAGTCACTAATCTGGCTTAGCTCAAATATTTGCCATGTAGCATGCTATACTTACTGTAAATTTGCTTTTTCTTCTGTCTGAGGGAGATGCAAAATGTGTTAAAAATTTAGATGAGTTCATTTTAATTTCACCTGCAGAGAAATCATCTGGGTGTTCTCTGCTGACACAGACTAGTGATAATTTGGCTTCTGATGTCTTCTCTAGGCCTCCTGTCCTGCTCAGCTGTGTTCAGCACATATTATGGTGCACAGAAGCATGTGCATTCTGATAGCATCAAGTAGACTCCTGAAGTTTGATGTGGTCTTCTCTCTTTTTTGCTGTAGACAACACAGTCAGGATGCAGAAATAATGCATGCAGATGTGACCAGAGAAAAATAGTATTAATACACTGTACACAGTTTTCCCTTTTCTGACCTGCACTGTGATGGAATTTCTGGTGAAAATATAAACTACGAATGAAATCAGTGCCTGAGGTTTTGCAAACACAGCAACAATGTATCAAATAGTAGCATGGAGATCAGTGCTAGTCTCCTTATCTGACTCAAACACTGTAGTTCCTTACTAATCAAGATATAAAGTAGAATTCTGCACGAACACCCAGTGAGCAGATGGAGGTCTGTCCTCTACGCTGCGTAGCTTTGCTAATACAACAGTAGCAAAAGTCAACTCTACATTGCAAGTTAACACAGCATCTTTGTCTAAATTAACTCATATTCTAGTACTTTTGTTACTCATCACACTTAAAAAGGAGACTATTCTTTCCTGGTCTTTCAGTAGACTGATGTGTAAAAGATCTGGAGGCTTCCTTTCGGTGGTTACAGTGCATTGGCAGCAAGGTCAACCCTAACTGCCTTGACTGCTAGAGAAAATAAAAGTCAGCATCTCACAGTGTTTCTAAGTCTAGTATTACATGGGAGCTTAGAAAGTAGTACAGGGCTCCACATCACATTTTATTTCCCTTGGAAAGCCACATAATGCTCCCATATAGCTGGGGCTCAGCAGTTTATTGTGGGTGATTGTGATTAGTTTCCTCTTTTGATATTTTTTATTTTTTAATCTGCTAACCTTCTGAACTTTTGAGTGATAATTAGGGATATGCATGGCACAAACCTGATCTTAGTCCCTTAAGGAAAGAGATGAGTAGCTATCTGCGAGTAAAAATAGATTAGATTACCACAAAGGAGAAAATGCCTGGGTGGTTTTAGAGGTAACTTAGTTGCCAGTAGTAAGAAGGAAGGTAAATTGAAGACATCCATACTTAAAGAGACGCTTGGGATCCCTATAGCTATGTTTTACTTTTCCTGCAAAACTCTGGTGTCAACACCAAGAGCAGTTGATGTAGTTGCCTCTTGGGCCATGATTCCTCAGCTCTGAGATGAGGGTAGCAACAAATGGTCCTACTTGGTGATGTCTGAGGTTTGAAAGGAGCCCCTTCCATTCCAATGGCTTGGGACCTTACAGCACAGCAGAAACCAGAAGGCACCACCCTTTCCTGTGCCTCCTGTGGACAGACATCACAATAGGAAGTTGCACTGTTATAAATAACTAATATCTTTCTCCTTGAAATTGGTGTTCAAAGCATTATAAAGATCTGTCAAGGCTGTGTGAGACAGCAGCAGGTCTGTCTTCTGCTGAGCGCTAAAATGTCTTTTTAACAAAATGCCAGGGCCTAGTTTTCTGATAGTAACTCTAGCATTTATTTGTTTATTTCTTTATTGCATTCTGATTTCTTTGAGGGTTGTGCCATTGCCAGAAATAGAACAAATCTGTGGGCTGGCCCTGAGTTCCTGCTAGCCAGAGAGCACAAGCTCATGCTCTACCTGGCCAGCTTGTTGATGGGGTGCAATTTATCTTCTTCAGTTTAGCTTCTTTATTTTCTGGCATGAAATTCCTCTGTGTGGATGTTTTCTTTGTCTCCTTGCCAAATCTGTGGCTAGTTACAATTACACATTTACTGACAAATTAATATTTTCTCTTGTCATCAACCTTATGTTTATTTTGTTCGTATAGGCAAGACTATTTGCAGCATCTGTGTATTTCTAATCTGTTTATCTTCAGTATACATCACCTCTCTCAAAGAGATATGAAGAGAATGGAAAACTAAAATGAACTAAATTATGTTATACAAGTATATTTTAATATGCATAATGAACAGTAGAGTTAATCCTTCATAAGTCTTTTCCATTCAGTAAAAATGATAACCCTCTCCCTCTCATCCCCCCCTTTCAGACTGATCTTTATTAGTCTTTTTTCAAAGAGTTCAAATCTCTTACGAATGCAAAGAAAAGAACATTAGGGCAAGGTAGTCTTGGATAGTTCTTTATAATTATTTTTCTTCCTAATTTTCTTATTTTTATTATTTTCTAGCTTCCAGCAGTTTCTTTTGCAGGCCCTAGCTGGGAAGTTACATTAAGGATACTATTATTTCATCTCCTTCAATATATAATTGCTTGATACACTGTGAAATAAGTCCCTGAAGCTTCTATGTTTCACTTGTCTTTATTATGCTGCTTCAGTAATAAAAATGAAATAAATAATATGGAAAAGAGATGCTGAATTTCAGTAGGGGGATCTGTTGTATTGTTTCTGAAGGATGCGGGAGAGCACGTGTGATTCCAGACATGCATAGAGGTGTTGCTCTTTAATGACTATTCAGGACAGCTGTTGATTTGTCTTTTTGGCTGAGGTGATATTTTTGTCCTCTTCCATCTTTGCTCCTGAATGTTGAGAGGTCTAAACATCCACTTCACAGCACTTCAAAAAAGGAGGTGGGATGCAGCAATACAAAATTTCACAGTAATGTAACACATGACCAAATCAGACTCTCTCTAGGATTTCCTACTGACTTAATCAAAGATGTACAAATTAGAAGCTGTCTATTACTGAAGAAAACCATAGAACTGGATTTCTATAAAAAAATGACACTTAAACGTCCATGTCTTAATCCTTCTTGAAATGTTTTTTTCTGTCTAGAATGGACACTCACATATCTGCTTTTGAGACTCTAAGGAGCCAGAGTGACACCAGAGTGCCACAGAATAATCTGGGAAAGCCTGTTGTATGTGAAACTTTAAAAGCCAATCCTGTCTGATGATTTAGCCTCTATTCTATAGGAGAACTCTGCATTGGCTCCAGCAAGCTTGTCTAAGTACCTGTAAAGTTAAAGAAGTATTGTGTGTTACTCCATGTATTTTGATTTATAATTGGTTGTTGATTGTACCTGAGGGATACATAAATCCCAATGGTGTAATATCTATGTGTGAGGGGCTGATGGTTCCCAGGTTCTGGATGGAGCACAGCATTGGGACAGAGCTTCTCCTTCAGAAGATTGCCTTGGAAGTGGTGTCCTGTCTAGACACAGCATCAGCTCTCCCCTGCCGCCTTAACAGCTCCATAAAGAGGAATCAGTATCAGTAGTGGATTAAACAACTGTGTTATGGGAAAATAAGGAGAACTGACATTGCCACAGTAATTTCCAAATTTAGAAGCAATGACTTAGAACTGATATGAGATGTCAAGACAGCACAATATTTTATGAAGATAATTTGCATGAAAAAATGATGTATTTAATACGCTGAGAGCTTGCTGTTCCCTCTACCTCTGAAAATATTTTTATATACAGCTAAAGACACATCTAATGAAATGTGATTTATGAAAAAATGTCAGTATCATTATCTGTTTCTTTTTTATATTGTAATAACATAATTTTCCCTGAAACTAGGTTTCTCTTGCATTTGGCATTTTTTAGGTATGCCATAAAATGTCCTCTTTCCTGATTTTTAGCCATGTGAATACCTAAACTCCTCCACTCCTCTGACTGTATTTACAGATAAATGATTGAAATTTCACTGTGATTTGTTTATTTTGGTCCATTATTTGAATTACAATTACTATAAAGCATATCCCTCCGGACCCAGGTGGCTCCACAGTAACAGACACCATTCAAGCCCTATTGCAAGAGGCAGCGCCTCTGTCCAGGACAGTGTCCACAGGCTGGAGAGCAGCAGGTAGAAGCCCTACAGCAGAGCAGCTTCAAGTAAGGAATGATGGCCAGATGTCATAGTTCTGCCAGATATTCTAGTTACTGGATCAGGCTGACCTCTCTGGTATGTATTTTTAAGCAGAATTCTCTTTAGAGGGGCAAATGATGTTATCGCATTTTTCAAGGGGAAGAAACTGAAACAGGGAAAATTAAATACATGCCTGTGATTACCCAAAGGTGAAAAGACTGGAATCTAGTTTTCCTGACCCTGATCTTTCTTACATGTTGCATGTACCCTGGGCCTTAGTTTTTATTAGAACAATATGTCTTTCCTTCATTACACCAGTATTTTCCAGATGATTACATACTTCACTGATATTCAGTTTTCAGACCTTCATAGCCTCCTGAAACCAAAACAAATTTCTTTTGAAAGAGAAAATGACCAGTATCTGACAGAAATGCCCTTATGTGATATCCCTTTCCTTTAAACACACTTGTTTCAACTGAAAGATTTTAAGTATGTAAAAGAATGTGTATGTTTTTCTCTCCATCTTTGATGTACACAGGAATAAACAAGTCAGTTTTACTCAGATTCATTTTCATGAAGCTTACTGGTGGGTGAAAACTGAATGAAAGACTTTACTGCTTGGATTTTTAAAAACCTTTGTCTGAATTTGTTTTCCTTATTGCCGGTTTATCCACAATAAATTAATAGGTCTAAATATGATTTTAGAGGTGTCACTGGTAAGGAGCTGATTTTCTAAAGTAAATCTATACTAAATACAGCTTCAAAGATGAATTAATATAAAGGAAAGAAAAATATAGGGAGGAAAATCTGATTCATTATATACATCATATTTTTTCCCATCTGTTTTGCTAATATTGTTTCAGAGTGAATATTCAATAGTTACTTCACTAAAACACACTTTTCATGCTATTTGTCAGCATGTGCAGTTAATTCCTAATGATGAAATGGCTATAAAATACAAGAGTATTCCTATTTCATTGCTTGTTTTTGCATTTCCTGCAAGAGGAAATATCACAGATATCCCATTTCAAACTTTAAAATTTTTAACCTTTCTTTTGGAAGTTATTATGCAGAATCAGTATTTCAGAGATATCTAAACAACTGATTCCACAGTCAGATCTCTCCATTTTCATGTGATTTCTTTTTATACAGAGATTATTAAAAATATGGAAGTTGGCTCTTTAGTCACTGTTTCAGTTATTTATGCAAAGACTTTTTACTACAGAGAACCTTCAACCTGTTAATGCAACTATTCTATTCATAAATACTCTGAAGAGGAGTAATTAATCTCCTAAATTGCTTTTTCCTCAGATCTGTGATGCTGTGACACCAAGCAGATGTGCCACTGTTGGTAGAACATGGGAGAACAGCCTTGGGATTCAGCTTACATTTCCTCCAACACACCCTCTTAAAAAAAAAAACAAAAGAAGTGAGGCTAAGCCCCTTAGTAATAAAATCAATGATGAGATGAGTGCTAAAAATGATAAAGTGCAGGATGCCATCTTTCTCCTTTGGCATTGACTACCTTTTCTTAAGATTGAGTTACTGGTAAGGCAGGCAGACAAAATGTGAAAGAATATGCTTCTCATGTTTATTCAGCTCTTTCTGAAAAACCAAAATAAATTTTCAGTACTTTTTTGGTTATGCATTTACTTCCCTTCTTCAGGATTGTTCTAGTATGTCAGCCTTTTATTTTAATTTGATAATGAGTAAGTTTCCTGACAAAAGGTTAGAAACCAAGGTTAACAAGTAAAAAATTACTATAAAATCAAAATGTCACAAAGTCTCTGTGGAATGCAGCTGCGGACATTGGTTATTCAGGATCAATTTTTCATTAAATTCTGCAAATGATTTTAAGCCTTTCTTCATGTATGATGAATTGTTCTTTATCAGCTGCCAGAAGATGGAGCTGTTTTAATAAACCATGATGTTGATATTTGAAAGAAATGCAGAAAAAATTGCATAGAAAAACTTTAGAAAAACATTAGGAATATTTCCATTTGTTACTAACTAAGGCTTAGTTAAGTACATTTTAAAGCAGGTACTCAGAATAAAATTGTATTCTGATGCAAATCTGAAAAACAGTATGATATATTAATTATATTTTCAGAGTTTTTTACTTTTAACCTATTTTTCTTCCATCTTCTGAATTTTCCAGACACTCCCAAATAGGTCAGATGTTGCTCTTTAGTTATGACATACGGACTTGCAAGGGTGTAAAATAAGTAAAAAATTGACTCCAAATCCTTTTTCTGTGTCCCTGGTTCCAGTGGTGTAAGTCTGGAGTGGGAGACAGAGTATCTGGGCTCTGCAGGGCTTCACAGCTGTCAGACTAAACATCTTTCACTGACACCTCTGCCAACTGCTAAGCAGGTGGGCTTCACTTCTGCTGACAATAAGCCACCTCAGACAGGTGACTGTGGAAAGCTGAATAAATGGGCCTGTGAAGGTATCTGTTCATCTCTCCTGCTGTATTGACCATGGAGGAAAGAGATAATGAGGTTAGACTAGACTGTTAACTTTGGGACAGGTAAAGTTAGCCAGAATGAATCCAGAAATCTTATTAACAGAATGTGTGAATAAAAGATCAAATCTCTATTCACAGCATTGATTCTGACTTGTTTGATATAAGCTGTGATTCACACTTCTTTAGTATAAGCTGAAACCACAACAGACCACAAGCATAAAGTTCAAATTAAAGGGAGGCAGCTATGTAGCTTGGAAAGAATAGGGGGAAAAAAGTTGCTGTTATTTTCTTCCAATGTCGTATCTTAGCTTTCCACTTAAAACTGAAATAACTTTCCCGTAAGTGTCAAGCCTGGATGGAGGAACCATAAATACAGATTATGTAACTTTAGATAATTTTTCCTACTGTTTTTGAGAGTTAATGAATAATATAATGAAGAATTCTCACATTGACACAGCACTTGAAATATAGACCTCCAAATGTTGCTTGGTATGACAGGATGGTCTTTTTTATCTGTTTTAGGAAAACTTTTGTCTGAAAAAAATTGATCAGTTTTTGTGATCTGTCTGCTCTCACTGACTTTGTCAATCAGCCTGGAATACATTGAAAGTCACTTTAGGTCTGAATTGCAAAGCTGATAATTATGTGTTTGTATGAGTGTATGTATTTTCACCACTCTTCGGATGCAGAGAAATGTTTGGTTCCAGTGGAGATTAATGATATAATAAATGCTCTTGCGTCCTAGCCTGGTGTCAGTCACAAGACAGCAGGTCTACTCTGTGGATTATTCACTTTGCAAAGCCTTTGCAGTGGTAGACAATAGCAGTTTTGTCCTATAACATCTCTTTGTATTACGCTTCTCTGGATGTTCCTAAGAGCTTGCAGAGCTGTACTGTACATTAGGGGTAAAGGCTGGAGGTTCGCTTGGCACCTTTGCTATCCCTCAAGCCATTCAACAGAGAAAAGTATCTGGTAACATTAAGAACAGGGAACATTCAGAGAAGTTACAGCATTGAATGCAGAGCTTAACTACTGTCACTCTGTATTGATTTTTTTAGGAGTTTATACACCACAGTTCAAGCCAAAAGTTCTGATAACCCTCCTGAAATCCACTTTTCAAGTGCGCTTCCTCTCTTACACCCTGAACTTACACCATGGGTACGGGTTTCAGCTTTGCTCTGATTAATACTGTTTTCTGATATTGTGAAAAGAAAGTCCACACTTGAATTCAAAATTTTGAAATTAATTTAGAAAAATTTCAAAAGGGACATAATTTTTATTTTCTTTCCTTTTAGGAAATTTTTTTTACAGTCAGCTTCCAAGATATCCATTATCTTTGGATCTTTCTGTAGGTTTCCCTGACAAACAATGAAAGGATCACCTGTACCACCAAGGGGAATGCTTACTTGACAGTAACTGGCCCTAATGGACACATGCCAGAGGATTCAGCAAGAATGCATGGTGACATCCATAAATGATGGTGCATAATGATGACAGAGAGAGTGCATATATTATTATTTGAGGCTTTTATTACTTATGGCTTTCATATTTGTGCTGACACATCCTCCTGCAGTGTCTTAAACAATGTTATATCAAACTTGCACAGTGTAGCACCTTACTTCCTATTGCCAAAACTAGAAATATCTTGCAGAATGATTAGAGAGTGGAGAGATTTTTTTAGCAGGGGTTGCAGTATTCAGCTTTACTGTAATACTCTTCTCATGCATCTCTCCCACTTCATGGACATTGTAATTACCTCTCATAAAAATAAAATCCACCCTTGCATTCAGTGTAAGTACTAAATTTCACAGTTCTTTCTTAATTTCCTTTGCTCATTTGAAAAAGTGAAAATGCAATTGAAGGCTACTCAAATCCAGAGTGAAATTTAAAGCAGCTTTTGGTAGTGAACTTATAAATGGTACTTTTGAATTCAAACTGATGCTTTTTCATCAGTTAAATCTGATTTAAGAACTAGATTTTCTTTCTTACTGATTATGTGAAAGACCATACGTAAGATAAATAAGCAAATTAAGCAGCAAGGGTAGGAGGAGAATAGAGAAACAACACATTGCATTTCTAAGGTCTTTACATATGCCAGTTGTACACTTATGACCATAGTGGTAAAAGTGTGCCATCAGCTAAGTGTCCACCAAACTCACTGAAAAGGAGAGATTTTTTTACAGGCATGCTTTTCCTCTGATACAGATGTTCACAAAACAGGAATTGTGTCACTTTCGGTCATGTAATTATTTTGATTTCTAAGCAAAGTTCTATCCTCAACTGAACTAGTTAAACCAGCAGCAAATCTACAGGTTAATTAGGATTACTATTTTTCTGTTACAGTGTTGTCCAGTGTGACTGTATCGGTTTGAAAACAAACCAGTGGGAGATCGCAAGTCAGGACTAAAAATTAGAAAAAAGAGTGATAATACAAGGAAAAGCACTGACAAAGTCAGATACAACCTGACACCCTGTTAGGGTGGTGGTAGCAGTCCAAATGAAGTAGTTCAGTTGAAGCAGTGATCCTATGGAAGGTCTGGTCTCCAGCTGAAGGTCCAGTAGCAGCTCTTGTCCTCTGGGAACTCAGTAGACAGGGCTGCCTTAGGCAGTTCCAAGGCCAGGTTATATCCAGGTGGGAATGCTTGGCTCCTCCCTCCTGGGCGGAGCATCTCACAATAGGATGAGATAAGTCCATGAGTCATGCAGTGGTTTCTTGATGGCCCATTGTCTGTTATCAGGGGTGGGTCATAGCAGGAGATAACAGCTAATGGCCCACAGCTGGTGGTAATAGAATACTTAAGTACATCTATATTGTAACCTAGGACAGGGACCTAAAATTTTCAGTGGAATTTTTCAGGAGGAAAGTATCTCAGTTGATGGTGATCTGTAAGACTGTTGAAACTATAACCAAATCAAAATGAATGTATTTTTTCAGAGTATGGAGGATCCCATGACAGATACAGAACAAGTATTTATTCTCACATTAAGAAAGGATATTGATTAAAATGTGGAACATTGATTTCTCTCAAATATTTACCTCTGACACTCTGGAAGGTAATTCTGTTTTGGCAGACCTCCTTATATTCTTCTGGAAGAAGGCTTCAAACTAAGGAAACTTGTCGAATAGTTATTTCCACAAAATGTAGTGGCAAAGGATGTCCCTAAATAGAAAGGGATATAGGTGTATACAAGATAACTAATATTTCTGTTTAGTACATCTTGGAAAATAATAGAGTGAATGTAGGAAGAAAGCAACCTTTTGGGGAAGACACTGTACGTCAAGTTATTAATTGTAGATCCTTTTACCATAGTTCAAGGCATTTATTATGTATGTATCTTCTTCTGAATTGTAGAAGAGATATGCACTGTGTTGCTTTAAAATCTGTAGTAGCCTATAAAAGGCAAGAACTAGGCTGCCATGAGCCTAGGAGAGTAACCTAAAAAAGGCTCTAAAGGTCTGGGAGTTAGCTTATATTTTTGTTGCAAGATGGTAACACCATTACAGGTGCATTCCAGACTGTTTGACACTTCATTTAATTACACTCACAATTTTACACTCTCTAATTTTGTACCCAAAACATGCAATACGTTTAGTTAATACTAAAAAAAAAAATCCCAAAAGATATGAGGAGTCAGAACCGGATTGATTTTTGAGGCTTATTTGTCGCTATGAGCAGAGATTAGAGCTCAAAGAAGAGTGACTCATGATGTCTGTGCTCATTGCAGCATGACTGACAGTGTGCAAGAAAAGACAGACATACCTCTATTTGTGTGGGAAGTTAGCAGGAAAAGGCCAATTTATCCAGCCAAACCAGGGCTGTATTTTGGAAAAGGTTGCATCCATTTTCCCAGTATTGGTGGGCACTAATACAGTCTGTACACCCAAACCAACACTTTCCCCAATAGAAGAGCTCTTCACGTTGATGTCTGTTCTGACTGCACCCTTTTCCTAACTTTGGCCTTGCAATAGAGCCTACTTAGAGCACAGTAAAAACCTTTGACTTTGGATCTGATAAAAAGGTGCATTGCTAGTTTTTTTGCAACAAAACGGCTTTTTGGCTCTTTACTAGCAGATCTATAGATGGATATTGACACTCCTCGTTTAATCTTCTGTTTTCAAAGAACTTCTTGAATTGCCCAATTTCCAGTAAACCACCTCTAAAAGACTTCAGATTCTTCTTATATTGTGAAGTGCCTTTAGATTTAGTTGCTTAACTTTGAAGTGGAAAACTGCAGCAATCTAGAATACAATTGCTAAAAAATGTTCTGGTTGGTTTCAGTACAAGTCCATTATCTTCCTGCAGAAGATGGGAATATATTTCCTTATCTTGTTTTTTGCCCTTTTGTTACACGATTATAGACAAACAGATATTGTATTTATTTGATTGTGTTTTGTTGTGAACTACTACAGAAAGAACAGACCAAAATAGAAAAAAACCAAACCAAGACAACACTTTTCTATTTCTAAGACAGAAGGTCTGCCTCATTTAGCCAAAATTACACTGGATTAACTATGGACTTTAGCTGGTTACCTTGAGATCATATTTAGGCACAAGTTAACATGACTCTTCCTTTCCAGTTCAACACACTTCTATTTTTTGCTTTTTCTATTTTTGACTGTTTCCTATTATTGAGACCTCAGCTAATGAAGATACTTATATTTGCCAAAGAGAAACTGGATATTCCAGCAGATTTAAGCATTTCAGGAGACAGTGCTAATTTTACAGTGTAATTGTACCTTGATTAATTGATTTGATTTTCCTAAATTTGATTCTGAACTATGGAAAATCTTTCTATTGTGGAAGACATGCTGGGGGCTAATACTACGGAACTGGAACAAGTCTACTTTATTCCAATACACCGAGTGGAGGATATTCCTCCTTTTTGGAGGATATATAATAAAAAGGTGAGGCATTGAAGGAGGCAGAATTGCCTGAAAACTCAGGAAAACCTGAGTTTCATACAGCTGTAAGCTACAGAAGAAAATGGTGCTTGACTACTGTGCCTGATGCAGAGTTTTTAGAACACGAGGGCATATATAATTTAGCAGTGACAGCAGTAATGGCAGGAGAAAGAAATTTACTTCAAAGGAAGAAGAACAGAGGGAGGGAGATGTTTTAACAAACCTGGGAGCTCTCTCTGGCAACAGTGCCTTACAGGATTCAAATGCAGAAGACCAGACTCTTCTATTGATTGCTGACTGATCTGTATTTTTTCTTCTGTCAAAATTAGTGTATACTCAGCTTTTAAGTTTAAGATCTACCTTTAACTTTAAAGGAACAAAGTCTTGGGTGAATTTTCTCAAGCAGTTGCTTTTCAAGGAAAAAAAGAAAACACACAGAGAGAACAAAACCTTAATGAATTAATACCTTTAATTGTCTCTCGTGGTATAGAACAGACAATTTAACTACCTAGAATCTCCTTTTATCCACACAACAGTCATCTCCCTGTAAACATCTAAAAAAGACTCCTCCACAGAGAAAGGTCTGAACATGCCCTAGGATAGCTTTCCCTTATCTGCTTTGATCTGCAAGTCAGGTGATGCAGAAGAATATCTAGAGCAAAGAATCACCACCGTGGGAGTTTTAATGATCAGTCGTCAGTCACAAATTAACAAGTCTGTGTGTTGAACAAAAGCAGAAAGCATCACTTTTCTGTCTTTCTAAGGTGAGGTCGTGAGGAAATCACAGCATTCGCCAGGAATTCCAGTCTCCTCCTTTCTTACTTGGTTAAAACTCCACCGGTCCTTTTGTGTCCTACATCGGCAAGAGAAGTTGCCTGAATGTTTATTGTATCTGATAGATTATTACTGAGAGAAGAAAGAAAGGAAGGAAGGAAGAAAGAAAGGAAGAAAGAAAGGAAGAAAGAAAGGAAGGAAGGAAGAAAGGAAGAAAGGAAGGAAGAAAGGAAGAAAGGAAGGAAGGAAGAAAGGAAGAAAGAAAGAAAGAAAGAAAGAAAGAAAGAAAGAAAGAAAGAAAGAAAGAAAGAAAGAAAGAAAGAAAGAAAGAAAAGAAAGAAAGAAAAGTCGTTCTAGTTCTCCTGTAGGATTTAATTGCTCTCTTTGCTGAAATAACATTATCAAAAACATTTAAATCACTGTAGGGTATGCTGAATATGTTGCATATTCATCTTGAACTCATCCATGAGGTAGCAATAAAAGCTGAGATTCTAGTCTGTATTCTCTTTCAGTCTTTCTTCATAAGAAACGGTTTGCTGGATTTATTTCATTACCTTGCTAGTTGGAGGATCCCAAAGCAACACCCAGGTGGAGAGATACACAAATGGGAATCCTGGAACCATCATGCTGACCCCATCCTAGCAGTGGGTGAGGCTGCTGTTTGCAGGCATTTATTAAGAGCCTGTGTAGCCCATGCTGTGATCTCCCCCGTGCTCTTTTATGATCTCTGAGCTTTGATAGTCTCTCTCCCCAGACTGGGAGCTCAAGCAGGTCTGTGAGAGTGCCTCCAAGTCTCTGAAAACACCTATGTTATCTCTACACAGAAATTCTGCTTCTCAAACAGACAGAGGATCAACAGCAGAGGCACAGAATATGTGGTTTTCTGCACTGTCATTCTCCTGCTGCAAGGTTACTTGAGCCACTCTACCATCCTCCTCACCATTCTTCTGTTTCTAACCCTTTCCTCCCAACATAGTTTACTGCAAAGGAACTTATCACAGAATGCTAAGGGGTTAGAATCCAAGTCTCTCCAGTCTGGAGAGAAGGATGTCATGTGGGATAGTGTCAAATGCTTTGCAGAAGTCTTAAGTAGATGATGTCAGTTGCTCTGCCGGATCCACCAATGCTGTAGCCCCATTATAGAATGCCACAAAATTTGTCAGGCATGGTTTGCCCTTTGTAAAGCCATATTGGCTGTTACCAATCAACTTGATCACATAAATACGATCTTTTATAAAAAGCAACATCAAAACCAATTTTTTTCCAGATTTTAAAGGACATTTTCTCTAATATTTAGAGCAGGAAGTAGCCAAAGTAAACGTAAGTTGTATTGGGTTTGGGATTGGTTGTTTGTCTTTTTTTTTCCTTTTGGCTATAAGACTATACTCAGCCTAAAAGTTATATTAAGTGACTTTTTTTAAAAAAGGACGCTATAAAAATGCATCAACAAGGCAATTTTTCTCATAAAAGTCCTCAGATTTTGATCAGTGCTAGAGCTGAAAAGTAATCTAGTAATGGATAATTACTCATTGGTCTAGCCTTTAATTGTTAAGGTTACTGAATGCGTTGTCATAGTCTAATGGGAGCAGTAGGCCAGTGAAGAGATCTAAACTTGTAACCTCTTGCAGCAGTATTGGCTGGGGGACCTCCATAACCCTGAAACTGGGTTTGGTTATCTGTGTCTGACTTCTGAGTTGCTGACCATATTTCCTTAGCCTTTGGTGCTTGGACATAACTCCTTTGTTTGACAGCCAATAGGCCATGAGATTGCCAAGGCCCAGCCAAACTGACGCTAGTTTACAGTACTTAGTTTTGATGTAGCTAAGAAATTAGTAAAAGGGAAACTTCCAGCATGTGTATGGAAGACACAGAGAACACCAACACAGTGGGATTTCCTGGGACATGTATTCCTTAAGTGAGAAGCCAGTCCTAGAAAAGGGATGCTTAAATGTTGAGATATTTAAGTCACGGAGTTTGTTGCATACATTCAGTTTCATTTTAACTGTTAATTAGAAAGTTCATGCAAGAGACTATTTACTTTAAAAGTCATCACAGAAGTTGTAGGGTTGATGAAAATGATATCCTGATATCAGAAAACCTTATTTTAAATTTGCAATTTTCATTACAATATATTCAAAAAATAGAAAACTAAAATTCATTTTAGTATGATAGCAGAAACAGAGTGATAAAAACATGTAAGACACCCAAACCCCTAAATCATTCCTAGGGAATAATTACCTCAGCCTTGTTTGTATAAAAGAAGCTACAACAATACATCAACACTTAGAGCCTGAGAACTAAAAGGATCTGAGGGATTGCTAATCTATACATACGTTTTTTTTTGTTTTGTTTATAATGATACTTTTGGACCCACTATATAATGAGGGCAGTGGATATGAAATAATGTGCTGCATATATTTCCAGAGGACACAAATTATTAACAAACTTCCTGGGTTTGCTCCTTACGTGGCGTGTGTTGCTTCACTGGCTTCAGCTGTGCAGTAAAAGAAATTCTAGCTCTTTATTTCTTGGCCTGTTATTATTCTTTCACTCCTTCTGCCTCCACTCTCACAGTCTCAAAAGAATGGAATTTTCTTTTGTTCCGTTAAGCATGAAGTCACAGAAGCAACACTTCAGTAGGGAGAGATACTGATAGGAAGAAAAATTTCAAAAGGTCTGGGAACCTGCCTTTTTGTCACCAAAATCCATAAGAGTTTTATCATAAACTTCAAGAGGAGTGGATTCAAAAATGAATGCTTTCGAAATCCCTTAGCAAAAGGTAGCTCTTTCTTTCTCTTTTGCCTGCTATATTTCTCTCCATCCTTACTTCCAACTCCTTCAATAAATTTCTTTTGAGTGTTATTCAGCACATACATACCTCTAACCGGAATTTTCAAAAGACAAGAAGTATATGCTGACTTAGTGTATATATTTATGCATAAAGTAGTCAATATGGATATATTACACCAAAAGTATATTTTAGTAGTGCATCTCAGAACATCAGAGAGGGTGACATGATTTAAGACACTTTAGATGCTCATCTGTATTTTTACGCTACATCCACTAAATGCATTTGGCACTACAGACAAATTTTTAATATTTATATTTAGGTGGAAACTTTTAAAATGTGAATTTTTTTTAAATCAAATAGTTTATCTGATGGGGGTTTATTTATCATGTTGATTTAAGATTTTCACAGTGATGATACACTGATTCTGTTAGATTGTATTCTAAAAAAAAAACCCAAACTATTTCGCTGTTGTATTTCTTTTCATATATTGAACACAGAGGAATAATTCTTTGGAATTAAATGTTTACTGAATGTATCAAGTCAGATGTGATTAATCTACTTTGTGCAAGTGACATGAAGATTTCATTTTATTTAGATTTATTTATATATATATACACCTGTACCTGTTTTCTGTTCATCACCATTTATCCTCTGTGTCACATCTCCCCCTCCCTGAGATTTCATGTAAAGAAGTAACTTCTGGACGCTTTCCCATCTGTTCAGGAAAGTGCTGAAGAAGTTTTGCATTACATCCTTTCTATGTCACATTCGTAATATCTGATGCTGTCAAAGTCTACATCTGCTATATCATATTTGCCAACTCTGCTTAGCTTCTCTAGCCATCAGTGCTTAGACAGGAGAATCCTACCCAGTTAATCCAAATTGTTCTGTTATGTTTTGAAGGGGATGGAGAGGGCAAGGATACAGACACACAACAGGATGTAAGAACTCCAGAGGTTTCTTATGGTCATACCGGAGAAAAATTACTGAAAGCACGATTTTTCCAGAGTATTTAAATCCTTATTTCTTTTTCTACAAAACTAGTTGGATGAGCTTTTCAAGGTGACTTTGCAACCTAAGTTAATTCACAACATGTTAGAAATGATGGCTTATAATAAATTATCCTAGAGTTTTTCTATTCTATTCTAGAAATAAGTAAATAAGAAAATGCAAAATCTAAAAAATAGCTCTGGTTGCATTTTTAAGATCACAGTTCAGAAGAATTTTGCCAATTAAAAAGTATAGGTGTAGATTTACAATGGCCTATTTCTTTTGATATTCTGTATGCTAATAATGTTACAATTATTATGAATTAAAATATGGTAATAAAAATAATTCAGGCTTCTGATCATTTAAAGTATTTGATCTTTGATGCTTAAAGCATCAGTGGACTTAGACTCCATGCCTCCAGTGTACCCAGAAGGCTCATCAAGAAATCTCATTCTATTGTTTGTGTTTTAAAATTTACCTCCATGCAGTGCCAGCTCCCAAGACATTATCCGAACAGCTCACTTGGAGGTCGGTGTATCACCCTTGTTGATTGCCTTTCCACACACAGTCTCACTGCTTTTTCAAAGTGACAGTCTTTATTCCTCCTCTCCCACCTCACAGTGTACTTGTTGGCTCCATGTTACTCCAGCCCAAACAGTTACAGAAATCTGGCATTGTAAGGGAAGGAAGTTGGAGAGCTGTGCTTTTTAAAAGTAGCTGTTCTACTGCTGTGGGCTAGAGATGTTCTGGCCCTTGCTACTCCTGGGCAGTGAACAGCTGTATCAGGCTTCCTGGGTGATTGATAGCTCCTTTCAGCTCAGCTGGGTAAGAAGGTGTTATTTGTTAAAGAGCTCTGTCTCTTATTTGTGCACTGAACTTTCTGAGGACTGCTGTGACCCGAGCTTTCCTGTGGATTCCAAAGACCAGGGAGCTGCAGCTTTGGTTAAATTTTGATTCCAGTCCTTAAACTTAAATATGTCAGAAAGAAAAGTATTTTAAGCAAAATTCAAATTCTTCAGTTTGATTTTGCTCGAACAGTGAGTAGCATGAATTCTTTTTATTTCAGATGAAAGCAAAACCATTACTACATTGAAGTTTCCTGTGTATTTTGAAACTAAGCCAAATAAATACAGCTTTAGAAGAAAATCCTGCTTGAAACAACACATCAGCTCCATTGGTTTGCTACACTTCCAGCCTGTAAAGCTACCAGTAAAGTTGCCAGAAACTGCATATTCCATGTGGTAGAGTCAACAGAGTTGGGGAAGTCAGGTCGTGTTATAAGAAAAGAGGTTTCAGAAATCACTCTGAAAATCCTGCTATATTTTTTTCCCTGTGGACTGTAGATACTCTTGTCATTGCAGTCATATGTCATAATAGTTAGAGAATCCTTTAGGGAAAAACACTTTTCATATTCCCTCCCTTTCACATCTTCTTATGAGCCAATTGGTCAGGCAATGAACCAATAAATGGGATCTTTAAAACTTTGGGAAGCATTGGGTGTTCAGTGCTGAGCTGACAGAGAATTTTTTGGTGGGTTTTTTATCATATTTTAGGAAAGTTTCTCAAAATCCAGTGTGGAGTCTGTAGGAGTAGGGAATCAGAAGGAACTCTAGTCCAGAGACACAACATAGTGTCAGGAGACCCTTCTCTATCTTTGTGCTCTGCATTGGGATCTAGTATTTGAACATATGTATCCAATATGCAAAACATGCTCTAAACTCTTCATCATCCTCATCATTGTAACCATCCAAAGTCTCTTCTGCTTTTGTACAACAGTTCACTGGGCAGTCCTGCCTCTATAGCAGTGGAGATGGGGTACCCAGCTTGGAAATGGAAGATTTTGTTTGAGTTACAAAGAACCCACATATTCAAGATGCTACAGTCAAAACAGGTGTCAAGCATACTGAGGTCAGAGTAAAATGCTCTTATACCAATTTTGAGTGTTCCTCAGGAAGGAGCAGGAAAGTAGATGAGTTAAATGGCTATTTCAGTCATTGCTTAGCCTTTTGTATTGTTTAAATTTCAAGCACAGCATAACTGTGAACAGAAAGTAATCATACTACTTACCTTGTTTCCAACTCAGAGGAAGTGGATTATGAAACAGGCATGGGAGTCAGTATCTAAGCAAAGCACTGAAATAGGCAAGTAGAAAAATCTCCAGTAACAGGCTGCCATCAAAACGTCTTGTCTCTATTGATTCAGAGACCATCATTAAAAAAAAGAAAAAAAAAGGAGTTTGAAAAGATGATGGATTATCAGACAAATGTACATATCTCTGGGAGCTGTCACTTTACCTGAGGAGGTGTCAGGTTGCTCCCTGTGGTATGTGTATCTGGAGAGCAGAGATAAAGATTTCTTCAATGCCAAATAACCTCCCAAACCACACTGGGAATCAGAAGAGCTTTATGTACTAAAGACTTACACTATGAAAAATTAACTGGAATTACAGAGAAGAAACCACAGATTAATTTAATCTTTTAAATGTTATAATCTGTCTCAAATTTGCAAGGATCAAGAATGTAGTTTGCAGAAACTCTTCCAGGCTGCTGTATTACAAAGTGTGTTACTCCACTAAGTATGTGAATGAGAACCTCGTATGCATAAAAAAGTCATAAAGGAGCGCAGAAATTTCCATCCCATTCAATATAGTTTTCATAAAGACAATTTGTAACCCAATACATATGCATTTATATACATGTATGGAAATATATATACATTCATATGCTTGTGTGTATATATATATACACATACACATATCTCTGAGCATGTATTTTTTGCATCCTGTATGAGTACCTAGAGCATATCCTTTCCTGAGCAGAAAACCCAAAAGAATCCTGCTTCTGCTGTGTACTGTCTTGGAAGTTCAAGTCTCTGAAGAATCTTCATGTAAGTTCCCAAAAGACTGTGACAAGACATATTTTCTATGTCACGTTATAGAAGATTTTTTTACACTGTAGACTGCTATATTAGAAACCCTGGATGTCTGGAATTAGAGGAAAAACAAGAGAAATGGCAGTCGTCAGATGGTCAATAGATCTTTTTCCTTTATTAGAGGACTAGAGAGAAAATGGACAGCTTTTAGATAGATGTAGCAATTAGAATTTGTTCTTCAGTCTATAAGTAAGCCACTTAAAAGTTGGCTTTAAGTGAAAATTATTCTTTATTTTGTCATGAAAATCCCCTCAAAACTTGGAAGACATGATTTTGTCATTTAATAAATTGCTATGCAACTAATCCAACCAGCCTCCCAACCCACAAACCAATAAAAGCAAACTACTCTGGTAGTACTTTCTGCACAGCAGAAGTCTGACAGTACCATTTCTCGTGCACACAAAAATAGGGTGCTGTTGTGCTTAGTTATGAGAAGGAGCTTTCTGATGGAAAGTAAGTGTGAGTAATGACATTTTTCCTTCCAGCTACCGCATTTATGAGATTAGACGGTGAGAAGTATCTTTGTGTGATTCCTCTTCCTCCTCCTCTCTCTGGAAGGGCTGTACACACAAAATCCTTCACTTGCATTTTCGTGAAACAGTTTTCTCCAGGGAGTGTGAAATTTTCTTTGTTTTGCTCTTGGAGGATATTCATTGCTGTTCTCTATAGACAATTCGTGATGTGCAGTTTTAAAATATTTTCAAATATTTAATATGGTGGAGTAAGAATGACAAAATTTATATCCCTAACTGTAAACCTGCGTTGTATCATTGCTCGTTGCTCTCCCTAGCTAAATTAAGTTGTTCAGTGCTTTGATTCCAAATATTTTTTGGGTATCCTGGGTATATTTTGAGCACAGTAAATATTTGACTATGAGTCTTAATGCTCCAGTATTAGAAAGACTGTTAGTATTCTCTCTTTTTTACCTGATAAACTTTATAATTCTTTTTTTGCAGCAGCAGCCATGATAGCTGAGAATATATTGACAGGAAAGTCCTTTTGAAGCAAAGCTATTGCTGAAACATAAACCAAAGGCTATATTACTACTGGCATGAAGGAGGAAAATAACCTGTTAGGTCATTTTCTTAGATAATTGCTCTTTATTTGGAAGGATTCACATACTCAAATCTGTGAATGTGAAGCTGAAATGTGTTAGATGAATGGGAAGAATTGACTAATATTACAAACACTGCATATGATAAAGGAATCAAATTCTAGTGTTAATAATGTGGCCCAACCCCTTTCTCCATAAATGAGGTATTCTGTGCAAAAGTGAACTGGGCAGCATGTCATAACAAGCTCCACCTTCCTGGCTTTAAAAACTGTAAATTGGGTAGCACTGTATGTGGCTCTTCTCCACTCATCCACTTCAGGCAGCAAGTATCTTAATCACCAGATCAGAATCTGGAGTAGAGCTGCACAGGCAATGCTCCATTAGCTGCAGTCATATGCCATTCAGCTCTCTACCATCTGTTTCAATGATCTGTTAAATGGGCAAAATTAAGCCCCTTCTCCACTGATCCACCCAGACTCTAAAGGCTAATCCAGCACAGTTTTTTTTATGATCAGCAGAGCCTCGTCCACAAAGTTCTTACAAAAGACACTCATGCCTTCTAACCTTTAGCATGAAAAATACAAGGCAAAGCCACAGGCAGCTCTTTTCTCTTTAAGAACAATCTTCTGTCTCTGTGTTCTCCTTTTGTCAAATTCAGTACCATTCTAATATCACAACTTAGTATCTAGATAACCAGGATAACCATGCTCATCTTTCTGTATTTTTTGAATACTTTGTCATCTTAAAGACAGACAAATTCCAAGTGGAGGAACACATGTGTTGCACAATATTAATAAACATTAAAGTCCATGCAAAGAATGTCTCCGTGGTAGGAACAGGAGGCTCCATAAATAAGGTTCCTGAATTCAGATTATTTTGTTTATTGCCAAGAGGTTTCCTTTTCTCACCCCTTACTTATTTTTTGTTATCTTTTAAAATGCTTTTGTAGTCAGTGATTCATTTGAACACTTCTGGAAAGGAAACACAAAAGTGTCTTTTGACACAAGTTGAATTTTTATGAGAGCATGTATTTTTAAAAATTCCACAAGTTGTTTAGCAAGTTCCAGTGAAGGGATATTTTGAAATATAATGTTCCTGTCAATATACCAAGTGTAGAATGACAGTTCTGACCACTAAAATCATTCAGCAGATTCTGAAAACCTTTTTGGCAGAGATCTGCCACTCACATGTTGTAAAGCAGGCAGTAGTCTGATTTAGCTGGGAACCTGATCATGCTCTACGAGAGAATGGAAGCCCGTGGGGATGGCACAGCTGCAATCCCTGTTCCGAATGTAGCGTTCAGGATATGTTCAAAGAAAAGATAAAAATGCCTGGGTTGCTCAGCCAGTTCCTGTTACCATGACAACTCTGGAGAGCAGTAATTTAGATCAGCCTTGGGGCTACTCTTTCAGCTCTAGCAGAGGAAGGGACAGAGGACCACTTACAGGTGGTGGAGAAAGCAGTGCTAATGATATGACTCCCTATGTATGTATGAGTCCATTGTGTCAGCTAAATAAAATATTGAGGTTGCTGTCATATTCCTTCAGACAGATGGCAGCAGTTGTCAGTGTATCAGTGCAAAAGATGAGCCTGAATCTATAAGAAAGGAGAGGGGTCAGGTTATTTCACTGAGCCAGACATGTAGCAAAGTACTATGTCTGCACTCTGTCCACTGCCTTCCTGTTCCTCCTCCCGGGCCCTGCCAGGTGCTCCTGTGCACCTTGCTAACTTTCCTTATAAGTGCTGGCAGCAGCAATAGCAGGCTACTAGAACTGAACCTACTCCTTCTCCTGTCATACCCTTGGGTGCGTCTAAGAGGCACTCTTCAGGCTGTTCCCTTGCCCCAGCTTTGCTGTCCACAGCAACTCTCAGTGAATGCTCCAGGCTTTGCAAACAAAATTCTACAACTCATAACTTCTACAAACTCATAAATTTGTAGAAGTCACCATTTCCTTTTTTAGGCTGCTCAAGTGTTCCCCTTTTGATGTGGAGAAGCTTCTTATGCAGAACCCAGTATTTTTTGTTTCATTCACCTCTGCCTCCATGTCACTTCTGTTTCCTGGCCACTTCATACGTGCCATGTGAAACCTGCAACAAAGTGTAGCTGATTTCCACTAAATGAACCAAGACACTTTTGCTCCAGTCATGGTATAAATCACAGACAATGACGACTCATACTCTTAACATGTTCTTTTCCATGACATATAATATACAAGAAATAAGACTTTAATCAATTAATAGGCTTGACTTACTGTATTCATAAATGCACCTTTAACACCTCAGTGAGGAAAACGCAATTGACGGGGCCATGTAAACAAGAAGCATATCCAGAGTGTTTATGCAGGCCATTCTTTTCTTCTCCTTTAGCAAGAAAAGACTTTGGAGACCTGAATGCACAACATTTGTCTCATTATGCCTAGCATGCTGTTGCTTTGCTTTTTCACAATGGCAAGGTAACCTGCTGACACAGCTTGCCAAACTCCTGCCTCCCTCAGTGGATATATAAGCCGGGCTGATGCAAATGGGCTGTTGAATTGCATTCACTTGGCAGTCCTCCCACACAAAAGATGAAGAGCAGCAGCTTTGATTTGCAGGGCCTCTTCTCATTTACTTCTGTAGGGCAGTATCTTTTGTTTAAGAAACAGATACACTGAGCTGAGAATTTCAGCTCTGGTTAATGATTCTGTAGTGAAAAACCTTTTGTCTGTGTTAAAACTAACATTCCTCTGGCAAAACAAGATACACAAACACACTTCTGAATTCAGTATGTCTGCCTAAATATGTAATAAAATCTGGTGGTTGAGTATTTTCAAATGTATGGCTAAAACCTGCAGAACAAAATTTTAGTTTGGAAAAAAACAAAGGATGTTCTTAAAATGTACATATTGCCATTGAGTATTAATTTGAATATCTTCAAGTGGTTAATTTAAATATTCACCGAAGTGTTCAATTGTTAGGAATCTTTGATGTACTTATTTTCCTTTTCAATTTATTCTTTAGGTCGGTTAATATTGGTCAAGTAGAGAGAAATGCTTAAAATTTATTTTTTAAATTGAGCTAACCTTTAATTTGAATAATTGTGGACTTTTTTCTGTTTAAATAATCCAACTCCTGGTTAAACATTTCACTCATAATTTATTACCTTTTCTCAGTATTAGTGTCAAGAAAAGAGATGTAAAATCCAAAGTTTTAGACTGTTTTGGATTTTCAGCCATCAGTTTTTGCTTGGAAAACGGAATGTGAAAAGCTGCATTTCTAGAGAACATGACTATATTTGATGGGAAAGGATGGCATGTGAGTTGTTTTCTTTTACTCATCTCATAGTTTAATCCTTCTCATGTAAAGTTAGAAAATTGGTGTAATGTATTTCTGCATAATATAACATGGAAGATAATAATAGTTTTGGAAGATAATCATAAGTTTTGCATCCCTGTGGTACCTGATTCATGTCCAAATCATACCCAGCAACATAGTACCTGAGATCAGGTTGGGACGTGCAATGACTACAGGAGCAAAGGCACACAGGAATATTTCAAGAAATCTAAGCAAAGACCTAGATATAAGGTTTAGGCATTTTCAGTGAGCTCTATAATGTATTTGGAGTATTTTTGGACTATGTTTACTGTATTTAATTCCCCCATCCAAATAGGTGCTGCTCCTCACTAGGGTAATTGCTTCTCCTAATCTGCAATCAGTTTTTCTGCCTGCAGTGCTGGAATAACATCGTCCTAGTGCTGATTCTAAATGCAGCCTTACTAGAGATGATAACCTTAACATTTTCCTTACGCGTCTCAAACAGGAGGCAAGGAAGTGTCTGTACCAAAGAGCCGAGAGCTTTATCTGTCTTATCTTCCTGTGTACTTCTGCAGACTAACAAATACTGCAGAGAAATCTTTGCCTTACCCAAAATGCTCCCATTTCTCTTAAAGAATAAATACTAGTAAGCACTAGCCAACTTGCCTAGGAAACTATTATCCTTCTGCCTTTCTGTCCCAGTCTAATCAGACAGTTTAGACACTGAGCTCAAGACAGCAGCTGGAATCCCAGCCTCACACAGGCACCACATATACAATTTGATTTTTAATGATAGAGGGAGAGAAGAATTCCTATCCCTGCCCTTCTTTGACACTGATTTTGCTTGGTGTACTTGTCTTCACTAAGTCAACCCAGCCACCATTTTTCTCCCTCAGACCTTGTCAGGGCCATACATTTTTTAGGCTTTTGGTTATTGATTCAGTTCACACAGGCAGTTAGGCACAACTCAGTTAGGATCCCACCTCCAGTCCTTCAGCTGCCTGGCATGTGTCATCCCCTGACTCACCATTGTAGACCCCTGATCTTCTGAACCAAAAGGCTGCTATTTTTACTAGCACTCAGAAGCACCAAGTGTCAAGGAAGTACCATATCACCCAGTAACTACTGGCCATGTACTAAGATATCAGGGCAAAGGGAACTTTAAAACACTTTCCACAATGCTCAGAGATTGTTAAATCTCCACTGCATTCTTAGAGACTGCTTTTTACACTGCTGCATGTAGAACCAATAACCCATAGTTCTTTGAAATTGAAAAATTTAAGAATTGATGTAGGTGCTGTTCTTGACCTAAAAAAGCTATCTAAAGCTAGATGCTCAAAGTAGAGGTCACTTTGCCTAATATGGGTTTTATCTTAAAGTTCCAGTATCATTGGCAGATTTGGCCTGGCTGATTTTCCTGTAAGGGCATATTAGAAAGTCTCATGTAATAAAAATTAAGTGCTGATTTTATGACTTGAAGAAATCGAGCTGCTCAGAGATAGGATTTCCTGGTCACTTGACTATGCTACTACTGCATAATTATATTTGCAGATCTCTGAAACTTCTCTCCCAAGCTGTCAGGATGAATGGGCAGACGACAGAGAGGGGTGACAGGCCAGATGAGCGGGTAAGGCCTTATCTCTACCTTCCAGTTAGGATCCAATGACAGCTGGGCCCCAGCGGAATGAATCCTTCCCCTCCTGAGTATGAGGAGCAGCTAACTGCTGGTCTGACCAGCTGGTTCCAGCACACTTGGTCACAGAGCAGGCAAGGGTCACACTGTAGCATTGCATTGCACAGGAGCTGCTTGGCCAAGTCTCCCTCGGCAGCTTGACAGACCTGGATTCTGCTGCCGCCCCTTCGCAGCTCCAAGTGAACCCACTACTTGCTAATTTATTTATGCCAGGTTGTTTGGAAGAGAAGTTGACTGGACCATTAGTGTCAACTATGTTAAAAGACAACAGCAGTGGAAGAGTTTTGCTGGCAGATTTGGGACACCTGAGAGAGCACTTTGAGGCTAAGAAACTGCAGCTATTTCAGATAACTCAATTCTCATCTTATGGCAAGTATAGACATAAATTCTATTTAGCAAAAAAAAAAATATTAAGAACTGATTATAAAGTTACCACTATTAGTAGATAAGCAAGAAATCTTTCAATTTTTCATCTGCCTTAAGACACTACTGTTCTTCCTTTTAAAAGAAGTTACTGGGCTTCCTCCCTTCCCTGCCTCCTCCCCACCCCTCCCCCCATTTTCCCCAGAGTTAGTATTAGAATCAAGCGGCTTCTACAGCCATGCTATGATGTAGCATCTTTCCCTCCAGATACTGAAAATTTAAGCTGCTAGGTTTTTCAAAAGAAAAACAACACTTTCAGGTTATTGGCATCTCACCACTGGCTCATAAGTTTGCTCTTTTGTTTTATTTTATTTAATGAAATCATGATTAGTAAAAAGCCTGGTCTAAAGAATTTTGAGCAGTAAAGTGTAAAAATTTATCATCAGACAGGAAAACTTTAAAGAGATTATTTTTCTGTACTATATGTGAGGAATTAGTTACATTCATGAGATTGTGATAAATTTACATCCCTGTGTTCTTTCAAATATTGTAGTGATGAACATTATGGCCTGATGACTAAATATAGGTTTCCAGAAGGAGAGCACATGTGACAGCCCGAAATGTATGTGTCTGAAGAATTAGTACCCAGTATGTTAACTATGAGTAGAAGAATATGAATGGGGTAATAAAGCTGCATTTGGTTGTAAAAACAAAATCAGAAAGAATTTTAAACTTGCTTGTTAAATCAGGGTGGCCCTTGTGCTGGTGAAAACTTGATATGACAGGTGGAATGTGTTTTGAGTATCTGTAATTAAACTTGTTAGACACCAAACTTGTGGCTACTGGTCACTGGCAGAAAAGGCTTAAACACAAAAACTTCTAACTTGTTTTTGAATTCACGTATGTGAAGCAAGGTCTGTTACCAATTGCAGAGAGCAAGTTACTCTTTTATGAAATGTTAAAATTAGCAAAATTCATATATATTTTTAATTATGAAAGGTGTGTAGCCTTAGGAACAAAAATTTTCAATTTTTCTGATGTTTAGAGAATAGAACTCTGCACACCTGCCTTGGAGGGTCTGAGTAAAGACTTGGCACCTCTTCAGAAGCAAAGCAATACTTGAGAACTCTAAAACTCTAAATTAGTCTCTAGAATGGATGTCTAGATTTTAGACAGATCCCATTGACTCTTCATTGTTCAAAGTACTGTAAGTCAATGTAAAATTCTACACACAATTTTTCTTAACCCTGACCCTCATAAATCACATTTAGGAATAACTTTTGCCATTCAGGTCTTCACATCTTTTCTCCACAGTGGAAGTGGCAGTGTACAAGGACAATGGCACTGATTCTACCTAAGGCATGGGACAGTCATAAAATATCTGTTCTGTCTTTCCTAGACAGAAAAGGTCTGGGTTTGAACAGTCTGTCTAGATCCGAATATCTATGTTACTACTAGCCCTCTAAGACAAATGGGTACACATCTTTTCTTTCTGTAAAAACAACCAAATCCCTGAGTGTTGGAAAGAATTAAATTCCCATGTATAACCCTCTTCTCAACCAAATATTTATTTAAGATCTTGGAAATTCTGCCTATATAAGTTACAATAGAAGATAGCTTTCAAATTATTTGCCATTTGTCAGAAGGTCTTTGAACTGCCTAGATTAGAGAAAATGGCATCCCTTTGATGTAGAAAGCTTGAATCTGAAATCAGATGGGAAAATATGGAATTACTTAACACCATTATTTTTTCCTGGATGAACCCCTCTGCCAATACAGCTACTTCTGCACATGATGTATTAACACTGCAAATCAAACCAAGACAGTAAGAAGAAAGAGACATAGCAAGAAGAAAAAAATTGCAAGGTGCTGCTGAAAAAATACTGTTTTCTGTTTCCCAGATGAAAAACCTTAATTTTGTCATGGGTGATGATTCTGATGGTTCTGAGATCATTGAGCTTTCTATCACCACTGAAAGAACTGTTCCAACCTACTAATTCTACCCTACTACTATAGATTTAAATGGGATATGAAAGTCTTTCTTCAAAATTTATCTTACATTGCTTACTCCTCAGGATTTCTGAATCAATATGTGACAATCGTTTTGAGTTTTGGCCTCCAAAATATCTACACTATATCTCCATCACTTACACATTTATTAATACTCCATTACACTATTAGGAGATACTTCACTAGCTTAATCCTCTATAGCTCACTGTATGGCGAATTCATGGAGATGTAGAGAAAAATTAAAATCCTAATTTTAGAAAATCTTTATACAACCTGAACTTCACTGTGGAAATTCATGTTGTAGAGCCAAAAGCATAAAATCTTTTAAAAACCCAGTGGATTTATCTTACCTTCATTTTCATTCTGATGCAATACCATGCAGAGATCTCTGGTTAGACCATTGTTTACATAGCAGGTTGTCTCATGGGTGCTGTTTCTCATCAATGCCAACCTCAGACAGAAATTCCATGATTTCTCACTTGCATGACAACCTAATCAGGATTACTGGAAACTGATAAGGCAAGGCCAGTGACAATTACTGGTTACCAATCTAATTTCACATTTTTTCTTTAATTATCCTTTTTCTTTTTATTTTTTCTTTTTTTTTTAATTTTTATTTTTAAGAAAGGCAATAAACTCAACTGGCTTTTACCTTTCCTTTAAAGTCATCTTTTTGCATATTTCTTTTCCATGTTTTTTCCAAGCCCTTCCACCAACAACACTCCAAATCCCTTGTTGACAAACCTAAGGGATAAAGTTTCTAATTTAGATTATGTTTTTCATGTTCTTTTGGTCTTTAAAAAACAAGTACATATAATTGCTCATTTTCTGTTATTGGGTTTGTGTGCTTTGCCATTATTTGGACCCTTGCTGATGTGTTTGTTTATCAGGGCAAGTTCTCTGCTGCTTGTATTTCTCTGTGATAACGAAAGAATGTGAACAAAGTGCTATTTCAGTATGAAGTAAGAGTATAGTAAGAGTGTAGTAAGAACAAAGAACAGGAAAGAGTGTATTCCTTTGTTCAGGAATCAAAATCTTGCAGACAGTTTGTGACCTGAGCAGCTCTGTTTCCTCTGAGATCTATGCCATCTGGTGTCTCTCCGGTTTTCTCTGAGCTTTCCAGAAGTCACCCATCTAGTTTCATCAACTGTGGTCCCAGCCCTTCAGTTTGCATCTTCTCCTTAAGCTTCTTCTCTTTCAGATATCTCCAAGAAGCCCACCAGTTATTAAATGCAGTGTCCTCCATGTTTTTAGTTATTTAACATCTCAAGCAGGCATTGATGAATTCTTTCATGAGACCTAGATGGAAAATGGCTAAAAGTTTGTGTGCTTTAACAAGGTCTGTCTTTCTTACAGATCAAAGGCATCTTTACTAGCATAAATGCTTCTAGTACACTTGCATATTGTCCCAATTAATATTATTATATAAACCTCTCCAAAATTCCTAGGAGTGGGAGGTTTAGAAACTGCTGGGTTATTTTTGGAGAATATTTATAAAAGACTGTTATCCACATTCTGTGAGACAAGCCACACAAACGGAACATTCTGAAAAGTAAAAAACAGAAAATATAACCTCACTTCTTGGTACTATATAAATTTTTATTCTGCAAAAGCTTTCTTTCTGCTTTTTAGTGAAAGAAAATAATAGGAAAAGTATATTGTTAAAAGTCTTGGTTATGACTTTAATGTAAAAGGAGGGTGTGAAATTAAAGAAGAAATGGATGGAGATGTTAATTCAACTCCTTGATTTGGGCAATTTCACTGAAAGAAGAAGATATTGCTATATTTCTCTGCATGATTTCCTTCAAATAGCAGTACATGAACTTTCATAATCACCAATACATTTATATTCATCTACTGTACAGGTTTGTGAGTCAGTTGGTCAATAGTGGATTTATGCACAATAAAATATGTATGAAAGGATTATGAGCTATTGGAGGATTGGAGCTTTGGGTTCCAGACAAAGGCAAAGTTAAACTCTTCTGGAACATTTAGAAAGTAAAGAACTAGATAGATGGTAGGAGGAGAATGTTGCAGCAATTATACAACAGCTAACCAATGACATGCCCTGGGCTTTGCTAAATCTACTAGATGTCCTAAGAAGTCACATCTTTCCTGCAGAGGAGGGGTGTTGAGAAGATACCTGCTGTCATGCCAAAGAGAAAAGAGCTGGCTTATAATGACATTGATAATCTCTCCTGGAAGATAACTGCTGCTACAGCTCTGTTTTGGTGTGGGAAGATGGCCTGCCTTGTCTCTCTTATGCAGTACTATGAATTTGCATTGGTTTATTTCAGCTTTGATTTTTGATCTAAATAAAAGATCTGGTGTGAACTAGATTTCTTTGTTTGCCCGGGCAGGAAAAGGTTCACCATAATTTGCCTCTGTACAGTGGAATAATGGGCTGTCTGGGACACCCCACCTCGAAAGAATTAGCTGGCCAATAAAGTAGTGAAGCCAGCCTTATGGTAATGCCTTATAGACTACTTTACAGCTCTTGTTGATTCTCAGCTGATGCTTGCTTCAGGCTTAGTTATTTCTTAAGAATACTTTAGGATGAATAAAGGCTGAGTGAATGGCATCATAATCAATAGCTGAAGTGCAAAATAGCTACCCTGGTCCACTGTATTTCAGTCCTGCAGCACTATTACAGAGAACTTTCAGGCTCTCCACCAGATTCACTCAAGTACCATAACTAAGTGGTCCTGTATTTTGAGATAAAACCCAAAATGCTCTTTCTCTCTCTATCTTCACCCTGTATTTTAACTTTTCCTTCTATAATATTTTATTATTCTTTCCTTCACTGCAAGTCTTGTGACTTAAACTTTGAGAACCAGTCATCAAATCGGATGTTTTTACAACAGAAGTATTCCAAACTCCTCACCAAACTAATGCCAGCAGGCACTTTATGTGTTAGGGAATAATCAAATTGCCATCGGCCTTTAATACATTTAGGTCACACTAGAGAATGATGATTGTCTCTTGGATTCAGCTGGCTTTAATGATGCTACTTTTTAAATGCATGAAATTTCAACAGGCAGTGGGCAGAAACTGATGCACAGGAAGTGCCACCTGAACTTGAAGAACTTCTTTACTGTGCAGTGAACAAGCACTTGAACAGGTAGCTCAGGGAGGCTGTGGAGTCTCCCTCACTGCAGATATTCAAGAACCATATGGACACAGTCCTGTGCCGTGTGCTCTGGCATGACCCATGTGCCTGAGCAGGGAGGTCGGACCCAGATGGCCCACTGTGGTCCCTTCCAACCTTAACAGTTTTCTAATTCTGAGATTCTGTGAAATTTTCCAAGAGTTTCCACAGTTAGCCCAGCTGCTCCTCTGAAAACTAGCTGATATGTTGACAGTGACCTGGAAGAGGTGATTTGAAGATCTCAACTTAGAGACTAGCCAAAAGGCTTAGCTATAAGTTTTTGATTCTGTATGAGAGGTAAAAATTTCATATTTTCTTAATTCTTAAAATGTTTATTTATGTTACTTGTCAAAATATTAGAGCAAAATCTGTTATTTCTGTTCACAGATATTTCCCAGTCAAATAAATGATAAGGTGCTCTCTTGGTGTGAAACAATTTTGCTTATGTTGCCTAGTAACAAAAGGAAAAAAAATGGTGAAAGGCAGAACTTTGGAGCTGGGAAAATGAACAACAATATTTACATCCATGGAATAAGAATTCTTGCTCCCTTGGTGATGACTGCAAGTTTATCACAGTAGAACACTTACAATGCGTACTGTTTGAAATGCTGGCTAAATCTGTGTGAAAAACTTTTCTACGTCCACTCATATTGTAGGAGTAGAAAGATGTAATCTGTGGTGTTTTCTATCGCAGAGCCCCATTCCATTTTCTTCACCATCCGGTGAATACTCCACAGGCAGTTTCCTTTGGTGTAAAGAGTGCTACCTCTGAAAGCTGACAACTATATCTCTCTCTGCTTTGCAGTCTCTGATGATCTTACATTTTTATCATTGCAGTTATAGAATATTTTTAAGGAGCAGCATTTTTTTGTTAGTGTCATCCAGTACACTAACTCATTGCAAATATATGTAATACATTTTATATCAGATTGTCACAGAATTTCAATAATTTAATGTAGTTCAAAAATAGCAATTCCCTTTAGGATGCATTCATAAGCATACATAAATCTTTTTGCATAATGAATATTGCTAAACTTATTATTGATAGCTTATGTAATCATTGTTGAGCTAAAAGTTTTGCTACTTGCCTGGCCACAAACTGCATATTTTCAAAACCCATGTACATTCACTACAACTGACAGCTTCTCTCTGATAAATCATGTCTGCTGACTGCCAGCAGTGCAAGCAGTAAAATCACTCAACAGTGATTGCACAACACCTTTGCCCCTCTTTGGATGGGGACAAAATCTGCCCTGGTACCCCAGACCCAATTCTATATATAGATGCATGTGGACAAGACCCTCGGGCTAATAAGATGCCTCAAAAATGTCATCTTGCAGCAAATATGATTCAGAAGAGAAGTTTTAATATTGTGAACTAAATTGATTTTTAAGGCTAGCAATGGGAAAATTTGTTCAAATTGAGTTTGAAAATACACTGCAAGGTATGTGGTCATAAACTGTCGAAAATAATTGACTTCAGCTTCTCTAATTTTAGGGTGGAGGATGAAGGTTGGTAAGAACAGGCAAAGAAATTAGGATTCTCTTTCATATGCAGGAACATTTATTGTTTTGCCAAGATAACAAGAGTGGCATTTAAGAGGAGTTATAACAATAATAGCTTTTGAAGGACGTGTTCAGCTAATAACTTGCAGGTAGGAGAGGAAGGAGGAGGAGTGCATGAAGGCATAAGTTATACATACATTTTTGTGTTTGTGTTTCTAGTGTATGGTAGAGAAAGGACAGTAAGAAAGAGGGACAAGTGACACAAGGAATTCAGGGAGCACATGACTGAGATTGAAGGGAAAAGTAAGGAGAAGAAAACCCCATCTATCTTATTACCTGTCAGCTCTGAGTAACTAGGAAAGAATTACGTTTCCACACAGCATAGCCAATATAGTCCACTAAAAAAGCTAAACATTATTTGCAGGATTTAAAAAAAAATATAATTATTATTACTTTAGAACCAAAATGTTCTCCTTCATGTTCTCTGATGGATCTGACCTACAGTACTTCTAAAAGTGCTTCACACAGGCAGGGGATCCTGATGAAGAACGATGATATTCTAGACCATTCAAAGTGAATAACAGCTTACAAAAGTGTCCCACTCACAGCAAGGAAGATTATTCTTTAATAAACTAGATTTTCCTGGGAAAATGGTGGTTTGTTAGCATCTAAAGCTTGGGATTTTTTCAGGAAAATGGAGGGGGTTTATGAAAACTTAGTTGAGCGTGTATTCTCAGATCAAGATCTGTATTAAGGTCATTATATGATCTAGAGGAGACCTGGCAGTTGGAGTCATTCCCACTGTATCTTATGCAGCCTCTGGCCATACACAGTGGTGTGGGGATGTTAACAACTCAGGGTGTTCCACTTTTCGTCCTGCTGGTGACATAATTTCCAGCTCTTTTTATTGTCATGCCATCACTATTTGCAGAACGTGACCGGAGATTAGATTTAAAACATCTGCATTCTTGGGAGGTTTTTCTTTGGGTGCAAGAATCCTTTGCACGTGGCACAGCTGCAAAGATGGGGCCTTGTGAGGTGGCCCCTTAAAAACAGACAGATGCCAACCATCAAGGCAACAGTGCTGATGAATATTTTGCATAAGAAAAGCACAACCTGAATATGTCTATGTATATATTACTGCATATATATATGTACATGGCTTTTAATATATATATTTATATACAAAACTACTTCCAAGGGTTGGTCATTAAATTGTAATATATAAAAGGAATATATAAAGCTAACATGACAGACAACTTGAAATCTGTGCATCGACAGTATAATGGACAATAAATCATCAAATTGATGAGGTTAAAAATTATTTTCCTTTGATTATTTCTTGTGATATTTGCCCTGCTATTAGAACAGTTGCGTGGGGAATAAATGCATGTGATATTCTAGATCAGTTTTTGTATATGCTGAGTTCCAATAATTTTTGTTACCATATATTCAATATAAAGCAATAGGAAAGACACTGGGAACAGGCCTAAGACATTCTTTTTTGGCAGATTGTTGTCCTTCTTTGCTTGTGGTTTTAGTTAACAATCTTGGCTAGATTTGTGAGGCATAATGTGAGCCTGTTTCCTTTTAAGATACACAAATCAAGGGTCCCAAAGTGGCCAAATATTCTGTGTTTGTTTTAAATACTTCATTAAGAATCATTAATGTCTAAAATACAAACAAAATCAGTCAAACCTACTTACAGTTATATTTTCTTTTGGAATGGTAATCTGACCTAATGCTAGATTTTGACAGTGCCCTTCTTTTCTGCCCTTGTAGTCAATGGAAAGCTGGGTGGTAAAATGAAAAAAGAGTTTGTTTAAAAATTTATGAGACTTTTAAGATTAGTGTTTAAAGTGTGTTTGGTTTCCATGTAATACAATAAAATACTTTCATGATAATTCAGAAATTTTCAGTGTGGCAAGTGATAAACACGTATCTTTTGACGCTAAGGTCAGAAAGCCAAAAGCTCTGCTGGATCAGACACATAAAAGGAAAAGTCTAAGTACTTTAAAAATGGTGTGCACCAGGAGCTCATTGGCGGGGGGTGAGGAGAAGGAGGTTCACACTCATGTATGTATTCTTCCCATGTCACCTGACCTTGCTTCCACTGGGTATACACCTTCCTTTTTTGGCTTATTTCCAAGAGACAATTCCTGTTCAGCCAAGCAGGCCTTCTGCCTCGCCTACTTGACTTGTGACATCTGGGAATTTCTGTTCCTGTGCCCTGAGAAGGTGATGTTTAAAAAGTGATCAGCACTGATGGACCTCAAAACATGCCAAAACATTTTTCACGGGTCCTCACTAACTAAGTCCATCAGCAGCCTGAAGCCTGCTCTCCTCATGTCCAGAGCTGAGGTTTTGCTGGCGCTATTTCTCCGGTCAACAGAGATTTTAAACTCAATTGTTCTTCTTACTAGGGTCTGGGACACATTTTTTCAGAGACAGAAATTTATATGTCAATTTCAAGGACTGAAATAATAAAGAGAGTTAAATTATTAATAAATGGTGGATAAATGGTGGTAGGGTCCTATTGTTTATAAAATATATGCCAAATATTGACGTAAGGCTTTTATGATAGCCTAATAGATATTTATTATGTTTAATATATTATAAATAAATTTAAGATAAGTAATAAAATTTATATATTTTAAATATTAAATTTATTATTATAGTCACACCTCTAAGGTGCTTAGCATCAGTCATTTATTGACACCTTTTCAACAAATTATGAAAGTGGTGCTGACAGCTCTATTGGATCATTTGTGAACTGCCTTTCAGGATAGATAATTATGTAGACAGGGTATTTCTTTTCAGAAAACTTTTTATTCTGCCATTCATTTGAGGAGTAAGCCATTTAATATCTCTCTTTGTAGTTTATTACCACAGTGAGACACTAGTAGTCAGAAGGTAAATGACAGAAAAAAATGCCTGTAAACCAGATTTAAGAAGGAACAGTAATAAAACAAATTCAGATTTCTTTTTTGCCTTCTTCTTCATGCACTTATTCTTAAAGCATAAACATTTCTGTGTGTTTTGTGAAGCAATTGGTTTAAGATGAGATACTTGAATTATAGAAAACACAAAATGGCTTTATAAATACCTTTATTTAGAATCAGCTAGCATTAATGTTTTCATATGGAAAGCCTGAATTATTCTCTGAAGGGAGGATCTAGTTTCTTTGAGAAGAGGATTTCATATATTGTGCTTTGTTGGCACTTGGCAATCATCAAGGCAGGAAAGGCAGGGTAAGCAATGCTGGTATTTTAAGTGTTCGCACTCCCACTGTAACAAGTAAGAGCTTGCAGAGAAAAATGTCCACTGAAGAATGTCATGCCAAACTTGATAAGAAATCCTTTAGCAAATAATGCCTTGTGAGTTCAGAAACAAAGATATGATTTCACAAGAAATTTTCAAACATTAAGTAAAAACAAAAGTATTCTATAGAAATCTTGTTTTTTGATTGTAAGAGTCCAGGATATCTCCAACAATTCCCCAGACTGTACTTGTAAGTATGGCAACAATCTCTGCCCATATCTTTCACTTACTCAGGTCAGTGTCCCTGAATGAGCACCCTGTTTTGATTAAAGCTTGATTCCTCCTGGCCATGTGGGCTTTTTGTTTTCTTGTACTTGGTGGTAATTATTGCTAATGCTCTATTAAGGTGAGGAAATGGAAATAAATCCCTCACGGTTTGTGAGTGGTATGGTAGAGGCAGGTTGCAGGAGACAGTACTGAATCGACTTGCATCTTTAAGCGAATTGTCCTATTCAAAAAGTTCAGTTTCTGCTTTGCCTTTAGATGGAGACAAACATTTGTGGCAAACATCACTGGAAGTCTATAATTAGGTTAGCAAGTGCCAATTAATCGGAGGGTTTGGTGCATCTGGATATTTTTCAACATATTTTTCTTTAGCTTTCTTCTATGTTCAGTCTTTTATCCCTAGGAATCAACTTTCCTCTTCCTTCCCACAAGGAAAGCTGATTTCTAGCAGTAAAAGGTCATTGAACTTTCTTCAACTCACATTTTAGAGTCGCGTCTTTCATTGAACTGTCTCTCATTTTACCTTACAAGCTTGCTAGTGGATCAGAGGAGAAGCATTCTTCCTTGTTCCAAAGTGCGGGGAAACATTCTGGGATGACAAGATCTGATGAGATGGAAATCTATCTTAAAACAAACAAACATTCTCACATGAAGCATAGTCACAACCTTTGCTTCTCCAAAGATTTTTTCTAGTCAGCTTTTCACTCTTTTTACTTCCTGGCTTTTATTATGACTGATATGTTTGGGCTAAAGTCTTAAAAACATAAAAAATGGTGCTATCCAACAGACTTTGGCAGTTGGAAAACCTGATATTGTTTAGGGAGAGTACACAAACTTTGGTATTTTCTCTGATTCATTTCCATCACACTATACTATTCGGGGGAGAAAACAGCAATTAGGGGTGACAATAGGCACAATTCTGCCTAATCTCACTGGTATTTGTTTAAAGGCTTGTGTGCGAATCTTTTGAATTCCATCTGAGGAAACTGAAGGTATCTGCCTCCTGTGGCAATAAACTTCAGAAATGCATTAACCTCAGTGCAAACTATGTTTTAGTGATTATCTACTAATTTCAAAGAGTTCATCAACATTTCAATGTTTCATTATTTGGTGAAAAAGAATTCTGCTCATCCCATACCCTGTCACAGGGTGCAGCTGGGAAGCCAGGAGTGACAGGTGATCCCCAGTGCCCCAGGGACCAGGGCAGCTGGAGGAAGCCCCAGGTCCATCTCCAGGTGAGTCTGTGGCAAGGGGCTGATGGCCCTGGGGACCAAAATGGGTCTCCGTGGGTGGGGAGAGGCCCAGGGGATGCTGGAACCAGGCCAGTCCAGCCTGTTGGGAAGCCTTGTGTGCTTTACTTTTTAAAAAAGAAAGCACTTTAGATCCATTTTTTTTCAGGTTTGTGATTCTTTTTGGTTTAATTAGATAGATCTAATCCCTATTTTAATAGTGATTCAGAATCTTTGAAAAATGCATTTGTTTAAAAGGCAAACTAATGAAAATTATCAGAAAATACTTTTTAAAAAAACATTTTTTCAGCAGAATTTGTGTATACACTGTGTACTTTGGTATTTGCTGTTGCTTACTTATCCAATTCGGACTGGTTCCTCTGTATAGCAGGCAGGTATCTCTGACTGCATTTTGTGTTGGTATGATAAATGGTTGGGCATCTTCAAATGAGACAGTAAAATGAACAAACCTTTATGTGGCTAGATATTTCTTTCATTGCTCAAGGCTGGCATTCCTGAAACAACCCTATTAAAGTTAGTGAGAGAATTCTACACTTAAAGCAGTGAAACCTGGCCATCTGCAGTAACAGAAGCTACAGGAAGAAGAAGAGGAGTAGTTAGCTGTATTGTGCCAGCTAAGTTTGTACTTCCGACTGGTGTACTTTGTTAAAGTCCTAATTCTCTAAACTGAGTCCTAAATTCAGATGTAGCACATCCAATTCTTAAAATCCGAATCTGACAATCCTGTTTCAAACTCTTTTGTAGGGCTCTTGTTCAGCCAAAAAAGAAATACTAATAGGATTTAAAATGGCACATAAAATCTTAATGAGTAAGTGTTTATTCATTAAAGTGCCAGTTAAATCACTAAACTTGGAAAAGACTCACAAGAACTGCAAAACAGATTTTATTCTCCCATTCCCTCATTTTGAGCAAATCCGTGGATATACCTGTTTTATTTGCTGCACCTCTCATCTCTAAATCTGATGTTATATAGCTAGGAGAATTGAATATCTGCAAAGATAATATTACAATTTTTTTGTCAATTCTTAATTTGATAAACTGAAAAGCAAAGACATTTTATTGTCCACTGGATTTTCTTAGCAATCCTTTGTTGATAGCCTCAATTCATTCAGTCTGTCTGCAGAAATCTTTCGTGGCTTTGCTTTTGTGTCTACTGTGTTCAATAGGAGCAAAAAAGGCATTTAAGCAGTACTGATTATTTCCAATCAGATTTCTGAAATCTCTAGTGTTGCTTGTTGCAAAAATGTTACCAGTACTGCAGTCAGCAATAAAAGAGAGAAAAGTATTGCAAAGTATGCCTTAGAGGTTTACATATTTGACCTTTTACATATAAAACACAATTAACATTATGTAGAAGATAAATATGAAGCTAACTAGATAACCATATATACGTACAACAATAAAGGTTATAAACCATTGTATCCTTCTGAAACCCAAACCCAAATTCCATGCAACAAATGCCAGCTCATTTATGTGATCATGGTTGCACTGAAAGCAACAAAGCCCTGATGTAGTAGTCCAAGATCATGTATAACTGGGTTTTTTCTATCTCCTATTTTTGTATGTATAAAACCATTTTTTCCTTTTCCCATAAAAACAGCGTAGTGGCGGTCCTCTAAACATCTGTTCAGTGACTGTATTGGCCATTTTTTCCCAAATGCTTTGTGTTTCTTTAAATAACTTGTATGTTGTAGTGCTCTAAATCTGTATCATCATGAGATAAAGTGAAGTTAGTTAAGAAGTACATCCTGATTCTTTGGTCTGCTCAGTAGTGCCTATAACAAGATATAGGTATCTCATTCATAAATCCAGAACTGCACAGCATGAAAGCATAATTTTCTTCCATTCCTTTGAACAAAATATTCTAGCACAACATCATGTCATATCACAGCCAATTTCTACAGAGTCTTTGCAGTGGCTCTCATGCATGGGCAGAGAGGGAAAAGTAAATGAGAGAATTTGGTTAGAAAAAATTTTGTGGCTTTTCACTGGGTTGGTCTACAGGAAAATCAGATATAGTGCTGGCTCGGAAATAGATGGGAGGTGAGAAAAATTGTCTCATTTTTTTTAATGTAGTTCACACGTTAGCTTATTAGAATCAAAGGATCTTACTGATTATATCTAGATTTTTAAAATTTATTTCTTGCACATCTTGATCTGAAAGATATGGAGGTGTCACTCATAGATCACTTCTTAGATGATGCACAGAATTTTTCTTACCCAAAAGTCGTCTCCAAAGCTCTTTCTTCTGATGCATGCCAAAGTCAATTTATTACAGCAAAGTTGATATAGTTTTTTCACTTTCATATGTGACTTAATAATAATAATCTAAAAAAGGTCAGATGTTTCTGACTTTCTGCGTATTTACTATATGAAAAAAACCTTTTCTTTTTTTTTTTTTTTGGCATTTAGCAGAAGAGTTTATTATTGCTATTTCTAATTAAAAAAAGACACATGCTTCTGTGTGTCTTACAATAGCTCTTCCGTAACTAAGGCTTGGAAACTAATTTTGGATTTTGCTGGGAATTCTTTTCACTTTTAAGTGCAGAGAAATAATCATTCTTTATGCATTAGTTTTGAAAGTGTGCCGTTCACATACAATGCCTGGAAACCACTTTTATTTCAAAACTATTTTCTTCAGCTATTCCAAAGGTACTAATGTAAGACAAAAGTATCTGGAAGAAAAAGAAAAATGATAATTGCAGTCTAGTTTGGCTGATGCAGGGAAATGCAGACTATGTCTCTTGTCCCTGAAGTCCAGAGTAACCCTGCCAGAAGAGATTCTCTAAGAGGCACAGACTGGAATTGAAGTAAGCAGTGCCTGCCTTAAATGGAATCCCAGTCTGCTTTGGAGAAGAAAGCTTACTTTCAGCAACCTCCCCTCAAGCTACAATAATTTGTCAAGATACACTTCTGCAATTGTGAAAGCCATTGCAGACCTTGGAAGATTAATTCAGTTGTGTTTAAAGTCATTTTGTCACTAAAGGCAAAGTCACAGAGTCCAGAAAAGGGCTGACTTAGTTTAAAGAATGACTGGTGAAACTGAGATACCAATTAATTACGATTCATTAACTCCTTGGCTAACTGCTTGTGGAACACAGGGATCATCACTCTCATTAGATATGTGTTTGTATTGAAATCTCCTTAGCCACTTACAGTTTTAGTTTGTATTGAAATCTCCTTAGCCACTTATAGTTTTGCTTCTGGATCCTCTGGATCTCCCTGACTTGGCACTGATATCTTCTTTAAGGAGCTTACCTGCTTCAGACTCTTCATTAACCTGATCCAGTAGGAGTGTTCAGAGAAGGTCTGTCACTGAAGAGATTCTGGTTTCCCAGTTTTTTTTTCTTTGAACATAAAAAACCTAAAAAATTTAAAGTCCTTCTGTAAATGTGGTCTCTCTCCTTCTCCTTGAAGCTGCATCAGCATGAGGGCCCCCCTCCGGGCTGGTGAAAGGTCCCTCAGTTCTAATGCTCTAGTGTTCTAAACAAGTCCAAAAAAAACCCAAAAAGAAACCAAAGTCCCGAAACAAACCACTCTCCGTCTCTCTCTGAAGAAGCAGAGCCAAAAAAAAGCAAAAAGAGTTCTTCCCTCTGCTCCTCTGCTCCTTAGCAGCAAAAAGCTAATCTCTGTGTTCTTAAAGTACACACTGTTTAAAAAGTTCGCTCAGTTTTTTTTTCTCTCTGTCTTGCACTCAGTTTTAAAAGCATAAAAAAGCATAAAAATCATGTCTAAGCATAAAACAGTAATAAAATACACACAGCATAAAGTCACCCCAAAACAATAATTATCATAAAAGATTCTAGTTGTGGAAGAACTCTAAGTTGTTACATATCATCGTTAGAAAAGAAACATTTGCAGCTGATGCTTTTGCCAGTCAGCACAATTTAATTAATACAATTGTACTTGTAAAAGGGGGTACTTGTACATGGGTGTATTGTCTGGAGCCTTCTTGAAGAATTCCATCTGATTTGTTATTTACCACAGTCCTGCTTAGCTGGCACAGTTTAGGTGAAGAACAGCTTGCACAGCCTGGGGGTATATAGGCTCTGTGTCTTCCCCATTTGGGCAGAGTCTGTATCAGCAGAACCTGCTAAGCTACTGCTGCCCTGTGGTCTCTCCTACATCTGGGGTAAAACTGCTTCTGGTCTGACCTGATCTCGAGTGTATTCCAGTTTTTCTGCAACAGTAGAAGCTGCCTGTATAGACCCTGCCTGTAGAAATGTCACAGAACAAAGATTATCCCACTTGCCTCAAAAGAGTAGCAAAATATTCTGTCTGCCACATTTTTAATTGCTGTCAAATCCAAACCAAGGGTCAGAAAACATTATGTGTCATACATAGCCCGATTTTGTAGCCCTGTTGTAAGGGTAATTCTCTCAACTTTGGATTCTGGCTTTTATTTCTGTAATTTTTCCTAAACAATCTTTGGCTTAAGAAAAGAATTAATCCAAACTAAACCAAGAATCTTTCCACAAACTAAAGTGCACACTATTTTAGTGTTGGGATTAACCATTTTATTTCATTTCCTGCAGCTGGAGGAATGCTCTAAGCATGGCCTATAACAGCTTTCTCAGTACTTAGGCACTTTTACAAACATATTTGAAGAATAAAACTAAAAATTAAAAAAAAAAAAGGGAAAAAAAGTGCATGAGAATTGGATTACTCCATTTAGCTTTATATGATGAAGCCAACACAAAACCTTACGGACATGCTGATTGTTTTGTGGAAAAATCAGAGTGAATGAATTTCATTTGGTAAGGGATTTACTCCCAGGACTTTGAGGGCAGATCTTAGTAGAAGTGGTGTGTGATGGCTGTTATTAAATTCTGCTTTTCATAATAGCCATTTATTTAATTCTATTTAAGTCCAGATCTTTTATTCGATACATTTCAAAATAAACAATTCCATGCTGTCCAATGCTGAGAAAAAGACAGGTTTCTGATGACTACATTTCACATCTTTAACATTTAATCCAGTAAAATATATTGAAACCATATGAAATTTTAAAGCTCCTGAGGTCCTTTCAAGTTCAAAAAAGTGTTGTCAGATAAGGAAAAATCCCTCTGTCTACTAAGTCTACGTGCAGAAATCAGGCATAATTTTGATCATGAGCAAAATAGATCTACTTTTCAGGGTCATTTCAGGTATACACCTGTGTATACAGGAAAGACAGGTCGCTTCAGCTGTAATTCCCCAAGCTTTATCCTTTCCTAATACACCTTTCTACTTCTCTTGAGCAGGTTGCCAGTTTTGTACTGATCTGAAATTTCACTTAGATGGGTACTATAAACATCATAATTTAGTCAAATTAAATAGTGTTGGTCAAAAAGCTTTTCAGGGATATAATTTCCTATCACAGAAGACAGTTTTTTTGGAAAAATATATTTTTCTAAAAGTCCATTAATTCTCACAAAATAGTAAAAGGATTTTGTGAAATGTTTTTTCTATAAAGATCTTATTACTTCTGGGGTTTTTTGTCTGTCTATACTTTTGAAATACAGAATGCTACTTCTTCACTTTTACAAGAAGCCCACATAAAATAACACTCAATACAAACTACAGTGACAATATAAGCTGATTTAGAAAACAAGCATAAAACATTACAGTACTAAATAGGTGACAAAATCACACACTTAGAAACCACACTTTTAAAAATATTAAATGTAACACATCAGAAGCGACAATGTTGGAATCTACCTATTAGAAAACACGAAACTAGACAAGCATCCTCTAAACCAAATACCAAAATTTCAGAGGGTCACATATGGCTGGATTCAAGTCACCTACTACTATATATGTGCATGACATTCAAAGCTGGAAGCAATTTGTAAACATCTGTCCAGATCAATGGTGTTATGGTGTTTTCATTACTGCAGAATTGTCCTTATATGGTGATCAAAAGGAAGTTAAAGTCATCTTTCAGTAGGCACACTCCACATACCAGCAAGACATACAAGCAAATTCTCAATTTGGCTGTACTCTTGGATATAAATATATATTTATGGATCTACACTTTCAAATAATGATTTAAAAATAACAGGAAAGAGTCATCATTTCAGTCAAGTTTACAGGAAGATCTACCTATCTAATATTTTCAAGCTAATATTCTCTGTATTTAACATTTTTCAGGCATCTGGAGACAGATGTTGCAATAATTAAAATATAAAATCATACTCTGAATTTATCATCATAAGTCATACGCTAAGTGATTCATGTTTCTGAAGTCTCAGTGATATTTAATAGAACTTAGGAAGGGTTGTAATCAAGGTATATACTTAATTCATATTTTTCAACCACAATAAGGTGGACTAACAGGGCAACAAGCAGTGCTTTTTCACAGAGAAAAAGAAAACTGAGTTATTTGCAATCATAAGTACTTATTCTCTGCATTTTTCCTAATAAAAAGAGACAAAAGTTATGTTGCTATTAATCATCCCTTTACTCATCTACAGTCAGTTTCAAAAGGAACATGAATGCCTCTGTCTTCAAAAGAAAATCTTTTTTTCATTAGTTTGTGCCTCTCTTTATGCATGAATGAAAATACATAGATGGAGATAATTCCTTGTGCTTCACTTTAGATGACAAAGAAAGTTGTTAGGACTTCAACATAGTCATAGTCATAGTCATAGTCATGTAGGATTCAGCCTTGGATTTGCAGGTGTCTGTATTTAATTTGTCTACCTGTGTACCACTGTCTAATATTCCACTATAGTCCATGGTGACCTAGTGTATAAAGTCTGTGAAGTCAGGATGAGATTGAGATGGAAAACCAGACGTGTGGTGAACTCTAGGGACCATTAACTGTACTGACTTGATGTCTGCTGACTGTGATGACCATCTAGCTCAAATGCAGACCCACTATAGACACTGTCTTCTCAGTTTGAAACTAAATTACAACCGGATTCTACAGCAATTTTTCATCTGGTGGCGGATGTTTAACCTTAGATGTTGCACTATTCTTGTGTATGCCACTGTAAAGTATAACTTAATTAAGGGAATGACATTTCCTTTAGTAACAACCTTTAGTTCTTGCTGGGATCTCATTAATCTATTCTAGAAGTAGAAACCTCTTTTTTATGATTTCTGCAAATCCTCTGCTTCTTCATGTCTACACCTATGACTAACACTCATATTTTTCTTTAGCAACCTGCCATTTCAAAGGCAACAGTAAAACCCAGACAACTTAGTTATAGTTAAAAAAATGTATGTAGTTTTTTGAATCTGATGTAAAGAAAAAAAACCGTGAAAGATATTCCTGAGGGTCTGAAAGTGTGTAAATACCAATCCCACACTACTTTCTTTACTGATCAATCCCTAAGCAACTTTCTGTAAGAAATTATACTTCTGATTAATCCATACCATGTTTTATTCCTGCTGCTGCTGAAGCATCTTTCTTGTGACTAATTTGGCTCCATTCTGAAGACTTGCTAAGCTCTCAACCAGTGCAGATGGCTACATGTTCAGCTATTTGAGATTCTCAATTGATTTCTGTTTGTGCCTTTAGACAAAAAGAAAATATCTCTTTTTGACATCAACTGAAGAGTAGACGAGATGAAGGTTAACTAGGCAAATGGTGATATGTAAAGCATGGTTCAACAATTTCACTTGGAAGAAAATATTAGCAACATAATTAATGTTAATATCATTAAAATATTAGCACAGTTAACATAAGAATCTGTGGAATGGAATGGATGAGCTCCTTAGTAGAACATGGATCATGACAAATGGTGTTTTCACAGAATTTTAAGGAGAACGAATGACACTTAGCATGGTCGAAATGTATGTTTATCCACCATGCACTCATCTTCCATCAGAAACTTTGGTATATTCTAAAGGAAACAAAGTAATATCTCATCACAGGGATGTGCATCTCTATCAGAACCTAAATTTATAATACTCGTTATGTCTATGAATAACGAGCAAGCTCCAAGGCTTTTACCAACCAAATAATTCCTCCTTCTGCTGATAAAGATAATACAATAGATAACTTAAATCACAAAAAATTACCACGCAGAATCTTTTGAATAATATCTTTAATGGGCTATTATATAGTTTCAAGTCTTTAGCAAATAATATAATTATAAGAAAATTTCATGGCACATTAGTAATACTTCTAAGCAGTAACCAAGGTAAAACTGCTCAAGAAAGTCCATTAACAAAGCTGATCCACGAACATAAGAATCTTTTTCAATCATGTTAGGTTCATGATGAAGAAGAAGCACTTTTTTCTGCATCTGATTCAAGTTGTTAAGTTTGAAAATGGCAAGAACATGTACTGAATCATCATACATGTGTTTTTCTGATAAGAGCAATATTAGAGGCATCAAGATATTACTTTGTAAAACGCATAAATAAGACAAAACTTCTCATTAAGGAGCAAAATGTCTTACCAAATGTTCTTGGAATACAGCACCCACCACTTGTTACTACTCCTTAAATCAACCTGGTCTAAGCAGTGCAGACAGGGAGTATAAAAGCATGGTAAGATCTAGAATCTGAACATCTCATTAACACCATTGCAACGGAAGAGGAAGAAAATAAGATTATATTGTGAAAATCTGCATTTTCATTAAAATCTTAAAACATCAATTTCACCTATACCAAAGAGAGGACAAGATGGACTTTGTCTACTAAATACTGTATTTGTTCTTAGAGCAATTAATAAAGAAGGCATGTCAGATAATAATTCATGGAAGTAATCTAATTTTCTGCATGAAATATATAAAAAAAGCCCAGAGAAAGAATATAATTTCACAGAAAATACGTAAGTCTGAGCAACAGTTGACTTCTGTTATGTTTACCCATCTCACAGTATCAAACATATGGATTATTCAGCTGTTCCAGTATCCAGAACACAAATTAGTGTATGGTATTGTTAATTAATACCAGATGAATGCTCAGTAGAGAACTTTTTACAAAGAAAGAAGTGAATTCTATGATACAGTCATGAAACTTGATATTTTGCCCTTAAGCACATGAACACATATTTCTCTTTATAAAACAAAGAACAAAATAGTTCAGAACATCTACATGATATGTTTTAATAAATTCCTCATTGAAAATCAATGAGAAATGAGGCAAATATGAAGAAATGGTGAAGTCTGAAAAGGTAGCAGAGTTCTGGGATTCATGAACGAAATAAACATCACTGATACCTTCCTGCAGCTGACCCTTATTGATTTCTGCATTCGTGAACCAATTGTCTTCCCACGCAGTTTTCTCCTAATGGGATATTACGAAAATTTTCATTCTTCTTGAAGAATTTTCATGTTAGCTATCAAACAATTTATATCTTTATTAAAAAGATTCCTGCAAGTGAGAGTCATTGGCTCCCCACAGAGGATCTCCTTTTATGCTTCAAAAGTGCAGTTTGACCTTCTATCCACTGTGGCCACCAGTTTATAATTCCCAGTTTATATGCAGGAATATAAATTGTTCTGTGCATAACACTCCTGAGATTTCCCTTTTAACAGCTGAAAGAACTTTCCCTCCTTGTTCAGACTGTACATAGCCTGGACTATTGACCTTGTTAAAAACTCCTGGTCCCACTATATTGGTCACAAACATACCTGTGAAATTGAGTTCAGGATTTGAATTTTGGAACAACAAAGCAGACAGAAACAGTTTGGGACATATGTAATGGCAATGGGACCAAACTGAGATAATGAAAATATTTAAAGAGTCAGGGGAAATATCTTGACATTGAGGTTTATTAGATCCTGGAATAGCTTCCTAAAGTGATCATGCTTACAGAATACTCTTTCCAGAAATTTGGCACAAATACAAGGGCATGCAGGGGGACTATCCCAGATTTGGGACTTCATAATATTTTGGGAGGCAATACCATTTAAACAATCAGACAGATTTATTGTGAGATCTACATTTAAATAATAGGCTAATAATAATAGGTTGGCTAACATTCACTGACTTCATTATCTTGGGGTCTTACTGTTCACATATAGGAAATAGGAAAGCATCCAATTTAATCTGCAGTTTTGTTTAAAGCATCAGATAAGAAAAATGACCCAAAAAGTGTCTGAGTGTGCCCTAGAATTAATAAATGTGTCAGTAGATATTTGTAAAGTTTCCTTGTGTACCTCACCACTGGCCTCCATTAGCATTACCATTTCAGTCCAGTGGCAGCCCAAATATGCCAAATTCTACATCACTTTTGACATTTTTCTCTACTTCACTGGGAAAGTCACCACAAAATAAAACTGATATCACTACTAATCTGATTCCATTTAAATGTTTTCAAACAAAGTTTCTATAAGACAGAAAATGTTAAAAAATGCTCATGAATTAATTAAATAAATTTCGTGTCTTTTCCAAGATAGAGGGTTATTTGTACAAAATATAGATTTAGACATAGAACTGGCATTAACAACCTGTATTCTCCCCATATTCATGCTAAGCAATATCCAGCGTATGAAAAAACATGCAATTTTTCATCTTACTTCATACTGAAGTTGTGACATGCTTGCATAGCAAAGGGAAATCTCTCTACATAGAGTCAGCACTACCTAGTTTGACAATAATACTCAGCCTCAGCCTCTTTTTACTGAGATTAGAATCAAGGAAATGATACATAGACATTTAAAGTAAAATAAAACCACTGACAGAATAAAAAATAAGATAAAAATCAATTTTGTGTTGCTTGTTCTTAAGAGCCTAATTCATTACACACAATTTTAATTGCATGTACGGAAATCATTCCTTATTGGAACTCTCCTCAACCTTTATCTGCAAGGGCAGAAAAAGTGAGTATTATCAGTATAAGAAAGGAAAAAAAAGGTTGATTTGTTCTTGGAAAAAATTGTAAAATGCTTTTATCACTAAATGTTGTTGAGTATCTTTTGTGGTTTTGTTTCCTCCCCTAGACCATTGAAGGAACAATTATTATTTCCATCTTATCTTCTTTTTTCATAGAATTCTAGAATATGCTGAGTTGAAAGGGACCCATAAGGATCATTGAGCCCATGCCCCAGACTCTGCACAGGACACCACGTGCCTTAGAGTGTTGTCCAAATGCTTCTTGAACTCTGTCAGGCTGGTGCTGTGACCACTTCCCTGGGGAGCTGTTCCAGTGCCCAACCACCCTCTGGGTGAAGAACCTTTTCGTAACATCCAAACTAAACCTCCCCTGGCTCAGCTTCATGCCATTTCCTCAAGTCCCATCTCTGGTCACAAGAACAAAGGGATCAGTGCCTGCCCCTTTGCTTCCCCCTGTGAAGATGCTGAAGACCACAGTGAGGACTCCCCTCAGTCTCCTCTCTAGGTTGAACAAGCCAAGTGACCTCAGCTGTTCCTCATAAGGCTCTTTCACCAGACCCTTCAGCATCATCATGTCTCCTTTGGACACTCTCTAATAGCTGAATGTCCTTTTTGTATGGAGGCACCCAAAACTTCCCTCAGCACTCGAGGTGAGGCTGCCCCGGTGCAGAGCTGAGCGGGACAATCCCCTCCCTTGCCTGGCTGGCGATGCTGGGCCTGATGCACCCCATAACATGCTTGGCCCTCCTGGCTGCCAGGGCACTGCTGACACAGGTTCAACTTGTCAGCAACCAGGACCTCCAGGTCCCTTTCCACAGTACTGCTCTCCAGCCTCTCATTCCACAGTTTATATACACAACCAGAGCTGCTCCCTCCCTCCATCTCTCCTTCCCTCCCTCTCCCTTTTTCCTCTTCCCTTCCTCATCCTTCCTTCCTTCATCCCTCCTTGCCATTATTAAATTAAAGTAATGAAAGAAAAATTAAGCAGAACATTTTTGAAAAATTTCAGTGGGCTATGAAGCAAACCTGTTAATTCTGAATGTATCTAGATGCAGTATTTTCATGCAAGACCAAATGATACAATGTACAAATGACACCACTTCTCTAAAGGGAAGATTTAAAAATGAGACATTATAAAGATAGCAAAGCAGGCCTATGATGTCAGTAAAGACGGGGGAAAGTAATTTTGTGGAAGGCTCCAGCCTGATATCAAAATAAAAAAGAAGTATATATTTTAAGTAGCAATTCCCTGTCTTCTGGACAAGCCTCTCATCTTCCCTGATAAGTATTTTAAAACACATTTACTCTGACAGGCACATCTAACTAGAAGCCTAAAACAATCTGATTTCCAGCCTCAGAGCTCTTATAAATGCTGCTGCTCAACAGTAGCTGCCGCCTATTTTCTAATTTGCAGACTGCACACATTTGTTTTTCTGGTCAGAGGAAGGAATCAACTGACACTGACATTTACAGAAAAACTCAGTTGTGGAGGCCAGCATTTATGTTTGGCTCCACAGCTGGCACTGCAGTCTGTCAATCCACAGGTCATTGTATCTACAAGGTCATTAATCCGTGCGTGACATTTTTCTAAATTCAGGTTTTAAGAAAATTTTTCTTTTTCCTGTTCATGTTCATTCTCACTTTTACCTAGCAATGCACTACCACACACATTTTTACTGGCTTGGATCCACACTCAACACAAAGACTAGAGTTAAATAGCTTAAAACTGTCAGCCTGGAACAACTGTAGTTGAATGCACTGGGAAAGAAGGTAAAGCAGAAATCTTTTGATACAGATATAAATGTGTAAAAAGAATTGGAAAATTGTGTGGAAAGAACTACCTAGGGAAGATTGAGCATTTGGAATCCAGCTGAAGTTCACTTTTAGTTCTATTTTTTGACATAAATTAGCTCTTGGTAATAATTGATTAAAAATTGTTTTGATTTTTTAAAATTTTTTCTGTCTGTTTCAGCCTACAGTAACTAAAACAAACAAACAAATAAAAGTGTTAGAAAGAAAGCACAGTGAATTTTTTTCTCACACTGGTTCCAAAATGAAGTTGTTAAACGAGTGTTAAGAATGAACTACTGAGAGTGACAAAGTTCAAGCACCAGACATCATCTGATTAGATGTTTCCAAAGAGGAACTGAGTTTCACTAACAGGATTTCACAGGATTGGGTAGTTTTTTATCACAGCTTTAAGCTGTCCTGGAGAAGCCTTTTCTAGCTGAGGGAGCAGGCTCAGTTGGGAAAGAACTAGTTTGAAAGAATATATATGACCTGAGTGCCATTTCTAGCTCAACATCTTCTGTAATATATAAATATATGGCTAACTTTGAAATTTATATGAGTTTTTCTCAATGGCTGCACTAGAGCTCAGACAAACAAAAATATAACCTATGCATTTAACCCTGAGCTTATTTTGTACAAATTTTCATCCAAAGCAACTACACTTTCATAAAGTATCATTCATTCCCTAAGGCTCTTCTGCAATTATTTGTCCTTGGTTTGTGTGGTAAACAGATTTTGTGTCTGACTAGGAAGCTGGATAAAATCACTACTAGACAGGTTTCTAAAAGGCTTTGAGAAGCAGAGCAAAACCAGAAATTTTTGTCTTTAAGCATTAGAAAATAGTATGGATTGAAAATATGAAACAAGGACTAAGACCTAGACAGTTGATATTTTTAGATTAATTTACTGGAGTTTTTTTATATGATTATACTTTTTTTTAAGTGAACTTAAGGAGTGCAAAGGCACTAGATGAAAATAGTATTTTCTATGCCAAATTCAAATCTAGACTTAAATCCAGTTACAGCAGATTTCAGCAACATGGATTGCTGTCATCTTGTGAATAAAATATTAGAATACTGTTAAACAAATTACTATTTGGGGACAAGGGTGTTGTTAATTTAAAAAATATTTAGAAAAATCCCAACAAAAGGAAAATTTGACAGTATATGTGTTAGGATGAAACTGTGCACATAGGTGTGTCTGTGTGTGTGTCTGCAATGGAGTATTGAAAACTGTGCTTTTAGTGTCCTTTTTTGCAGGATCGTCCTCAGAGGCATTAAGCTTATTTTCTTAAAGCCTGATCTTGGACAGTGTTTACATTTAAAAGCTTAAGTGAGGGTTTGTATTTGGGTATTCCCAGTGTTCTCTGACTTTGATAAAACCAACAGGAGTCATCTGAAATAACTTTCTGAAAGACCTCTGATAAAGTAGGGTGCTGAATACAGATGTTGTGATATTACCAGTTTACATAGCCTTTGAAATGTTTTGATCTTTTCCTGATCCTGGATCCTGCTGGTTTAATATCTATTTATGTATCTCTACCAGCCTGGGGAATCTCATTTGCTTCCCACCTAATAAAGTTCTGTTCTTTATAATTGTATCAGGGTCCACAATCTTATTAAATCCTGTAACAAAAACACTTGAGAAATTTTATTGACAATTTATTAGTAAAGACAGCATATACATTTGAACAGCTCCAAATGTCTACTCCACTGACTAAATTAATGCTTGATTTCAGCTTAATTTGCAATTCCACCATACACTGCATGATATTGCCTTTCACTGCATGTTTATATTTAAGCCTAATTTGTGCATTTCCTAAAACACAGCTTTTCTTTCATTTAGAAAGCAGGAAAAAACCCAGTAAGTTTATTTTTCAAGTTAAGAAGTCTATTAAACAGGCAAAGCTGAAATAACAATGTTCTACTATTTCTCCCTGTGGCTAAGTAATGCAATAACAAGAAAAAACTGCAAACTGAATTACTTAAAAGGGATTTTTAAGGTAAGAAGTCCTGACACAAATGTGTCCTTTGAAAACGAATGTAATCTTGACAACATGATTTGACTGGGGATCAACAATAACATCATCTTTTACTATATCAAGGTGTCGACTGTTAATGATTTACAACTTGAGTGGGAGTTTTTCATATAAATATACTTATGAATCAGTGCTGGTTTCTTTTTAAGCTTATGGTTAGAATTCTAACAATTCCAATAAATGCAATTCTACTATTTTGTGATTATCACATAGTTTGGGTCTTTATTTGATGCAGGCTTACACAGAAAAGTAATGCAGATAGCATATTTTAGCTTGAACACAAGGACTGTAGTATTTCTCAGTTTAAGGAATATGGCCTTTCTCACACACCACTTAAGGAAGAAAAGGTGAAGCTGAATTGATTAAAACAGTTCTGATCTCCTTAATATGAAATCTTTTCCAGCATCTTCTTCATCCTAAGGCTTGCCATCCTAAGGCAGTATGAAAGAAATAGCTTGTCACAGAAAGCCAAGGTGGATTAAAAAAACAACACCACATTATTTCCCCTGCTATTCTGGGGCAAAAACTACTTAGTGGTTTCAAGCTCTTCACATATCCAGTCAGACTCTTAAGATTTTCTGGAAGTGAGTCCCTACAGACTGCTGGCTGACTCTTAGTAGCCAGTGGTTAAATAGTTAAGTACTGTTTGCTGAAGTACTGCAGGCCTCAGATCCTGAGGTGCCTCAGCATGGTACATTTCCTCTCAGGATTATCAGATATTTAGTGCTTTAGTTGAAAATCTGTGGCTTCTAGTCCTCAGTCTTTAGTACTGTTTTTTTCCCAGAACTATCTTACCTTTAAAGCATTACATGCCTGTAAACTACAATTATCTTAATTCACAGTTTTGGTCTATGGGGTTGGTTATGTTTTGTATCTTCCCTGCTCCTAATTTGCCAAAGCTGTGGTTTGCTGCTGCCTCACAAACAGTAAGGCCATGGTATTACACATCCAGCTGTAGCCCTGAATGAATTTACCCCTGGAGAAACTAAAGTCAGTTTCTTCACTTCGACCAATAACTTCATCATACTTTGTTATACTGTGGTGGAAGTCTTCTTTCTGATACAGAAATGGATCTTTAATTCTACTTCTAAGAAGCCTGCATTGCCCAGTGAAGAATATCTCACTATTATGGCCCAGAAGCAAAAACCACAAAAAACCTGGTGAAGGTAAGAGCAGCAGAGTCCTGTTTTGCTAGAGGAGTGTCACAAAACAGCATATACCTCCCAGATCATAAAACTTCCTTAAACATATTTGTTGTTAGTTTGTTTGTTTAGGGAAAAGTCTCTTTGTTTAGAGAAAAGTGACATTTTCTTTAAGTAATCTTATTCACATGCTTGGTTTTCTCAGTATAAACTGATGAGAAGATGTATGAAAAATGTCTATTGAGCAGCAGGGCTTCAGAACTTCTGTTCAGTTACACTGAATGTTGCCAAATCTAGTCATGATTGCTCTGTGGAGTTGGCACCACATTCAACATTTATTCTCCACCTGCTCTGACTGCATTCATTACTTACAGAAATCTACACAAAGAACATGTGAAGATCTGAGACAAAAACAGAAAAATAATTCCATATAGTTTTTATCTGAGTCTGGAAACAAATAATGCTAAGATTTATAGATTTCCTTTTGTGCATGTGTGCTATATACTTGTGCCCATTCAGGGCTAAAACTGTAATGTTTAATGTGCACATATTGTCACAACATAAACAAATTTCCAATTTTCAAAATGACACAGCAAAATCAAAAGCTTTCATCTTGTTCCTAAAACATGCTGAAAGGGCTTGTGCCAAGTTAAGATCAAAAGCCTGTTGAGTCTATTTTTAATTTTTACTCGTGTCTCAGCTTTTGAAAAGCAAGTTGTTCCCGATTTCTTTTTACCCTTTTTTATTGGCAACTGGTGAAACAGCCAGGCTGCTAGAAAAGGAAACAAACCCTTCCTGTGATCCTCTGGGGTGGGATAAAAGTTCTTGGTTTAGCTCTTCTTTTAAAACTCCCCAGTGTGAGAATGCAAAAGGATGTCCTGGAAATATTGTGACCCAGCATGGCTTTAGTTAGTGAAGAGAAAACAATACATATATGTGAATATCAGAACATTTAGAAGCTGCCATGCGGGGTCAGCTCAGAGATGCTTTTAGTCAAATACGCTGTTCCAGAAAGGGTTTGTCCAGGGTACTGTATGAAAAGTACATAAAAAACCCCCAAACTGTGATCACCATTCTAAATCACATCAATTTCTTGTTAAGGGACTGGAGGCTGATGATGTAGATATCTCTCTACTACCAACAATACTGAATCACACAAGCATCACATTGCATTAGTACTCTCGCATGCCCTGAAACAGGTATCAGATGATGATATTTCTTGCTTGTAAGGATATGAGGCAGTCTTGAGCTGATAAACCAACCTGATGTTGATAAAATCAATCTTTAAAGATATGCATAACTTTTTTTTTTTAATTTTCCATTTTTAAGTGGAACAACTACTTTCAGTTAATGCATATTTCTGTTGATATTAAACAAATGATTATGCACTCTTTAGAAAGCATCTGTGATATGATGCAGTTAAACTAATAAAAGATGTGTGAATACCCAGTAATCAGAACATGAAATATATAGGAATGAAGGCACAGGAATGGAAGATTGGTATTTCTCTCTGCAGAATCACTGCTTGAACATCTTTGCCTGATCCGTCTTCTTTAAGAGTAATAGATAGGGAAAAAGAAATATTTTTAAAAATATTTATAATGTTGCTATTTATTATTATGTTATTTTCCATTTGAACATTTGAGGCCAGATTTCCCACTGATTATATATCCCATAGCTAAAAGAAAACTTTAAAATGCTTTTCAGATTGTAGCCTTAATTGTTTTGCATAGTTGCTACATTAAGAGAACCTAAAATTCCTATCCCATTTCTGTTTCACAGGTATAAAATAAGACACAGAAAGCTTTTTAAGTGCCCAGAAGATCAATGAAATATTTTGCTCTACACTACAAATAAACAGAATTTTCCTCCAGTTTATTTGTCAGAGCAGAGCAGACAGGGCTGTTCTGTCACCAAGTTTGTCCCAGATCAGCTCAGGCTGCTAGAAAGCCGAGTTTGCATTGACTCAGTTACCTGTGAACTTATCTGAATCATGGAGTAGGGCCAGACATTTAACATATTTACCACTGTATTATAATTTCAGAATGTTTCACTATGTATCACATATCATTATATGGACTTCTTGGTTTTGGTGTAATATTATTTTAAAGATGCAAAAGTATAATTTTTCAGACTTAGTGAAAAGCCATGTCTATGCATACACAAAGGCTGGATGGAAAACGAAACTTGTTATAGTAAGAATCAGTGTTGTTATGGATGAATAAATAAAGAAATATTGAATCCTTAAAGACACAAAGCCATTTGTGCTGGGTTTTTTGGGGGAAATGTATTGGTCTATTTTGTTAGAACTATCACATGATAGTTTTATAGAGCAATTATAATACAACACAAGCAATGTTTTGATGAGAGTGCAACAATGAAGCATAATTTCTTTCACTAGTTTTGAAATGAGAACTCTTTTTGCCATTCTATTTGCATTTCATTTGCGCAATACATCTAAAGTAATCTGAATTTACAACATGCATTTATCACAAACTAAAAAAGATGAGCTAATGTCTAAGCTTTACATTTTATGCTTTCTCAGTATGTCAAGCAATAATCATATTCTCCACACAGAGCTGGATTATGAATCAGTAGCTAATTCAAGGACTAACTATTGTTTATCAATACCTGCACAAGAAATGAAAATCTTAAATTTCATGTTCTTGGTCTCCTTTTATCATTTTCTGTTCCTCTGGAAACATTCATTCTTTAATTCTCTTTATAATCAAAATACACTTTTCCCTTTGCATTTTCCAAAGTGAGGCAGAAACATAACAGATTACTCTACAGAAAAGAAACGCACTGCTGCTAACCTCAATTCCTTGCATAGACTTCCCTATAATGTATTTCATGACAGTTTGCATCACGGAAGTTTACATCATGGGACACATCCATTGCTAAAGATGTTCCTATTTAAGACAAATGGTATTTGAGAAGTCTTCCCTGAAAAAATACACTTCATGGTTTTCTTTGTGTGTTTTCTGTAATATGCAATGAAAAGTATGCCAGAAATTATGACATTTAAGAACATATATTATTTTTCCTTGCAGCTGTCTAGGTTTAACCAAAAAAAGAGAAAGTTTATCACTTTCAGCCTCACTGATGCAATCTTTGTGTGCATGACTGTGTGTGTGGTTGTGGTGCTCTTCCTGCAAGACCCCAGAGAATTCTTGCAATCCAGGCGTTTTCACAGTATTTGCTCCTCTAGAGGTTTTCCTGTTGAGTTGCAATTTTTAGGGGCACATATTAAGTTGAGGGAAGACACTAAGACAGATATTTAGGGTTGGTAGTTTACTTAGCTTACTTTAAACTCATTTCATTTCTTATGTAAAGGCTGTAAAAAAGCATGGTTCACTATTTTTCAATGCACTTACAAAAATATGGGCATTAGAGTTCTTAAGTGAAGAATTTCACCATCATTTTGCAGAAGACCTCTACCTCCCGCTCGTCAGGGTCCTGAGGGCACTTAATGGCTTTATGGTCCCTGCATCTTCCCCCTCCCCTGTCCAAGGCCAGGGGACAATTCCAACCCTGGGGGCTGTCAGTTCCTGCCCCAGCGGCCCCACAGCAGGGAGTCTTCAGCTCCTTACAGCCCAGCCCTGCCCGGCTATGGACACATCAAGACAGCTTTGCTTGGGGGTTTGGTGTGTCCCTGTCCCCAGGGAGGTGCAGGCTGGGGCTGCCCTGGCATCCCTGGCTGCCCTGTTGCTGGCTGGGATGTGGGATGGGCCCTGGCAGCTGAGCCCTGCCCTGCCCAATGCCATGCGGACCGTGCTCTGCTCCCACTCTGCTCCAGAGAGCAGCAGGCCCGCCTGGCACCATGGCACAGCCCGTAAGGTGAGGTTTCCTATGGAACATCTGGAGACCATTTCCTATTAGACCGCTTGGTCAGAGCACGGTGCTAACAACAGCAGGGCCCTGGGTTCAATCCCTGTATGGGCCATTCCCATAATAGTTGGACTTGATGATCCCTCTGGGTCCCTTCCAACTCAGAATCTGTGATTCGGTATAACACAGCATCACCATGATGGCTGGGGACTGATTTAAATCTGACCAAAGCACCATCACAGCACCAATCTGCCATGTGATGTTGACTGTACTGGGACCAGTGTAGCTGCTTTCCATATGTGTTGGTAGCTCCAGACTGCATGCTCCATTTGGTTCTTCCAAAGGTACCTTAAACTGGCATAGCTGTTATGTAAACATTCTTTTAAATTTAATTCCTTTTTTTTTTTTAATGCAATTTGCAGTTAACTCTTGTATAAAAGTTATTTCAAGTGATTTAAAAAGCGTCTCTTGGGTTCGTCAACAACTATTTGAATGAGTGGCTGGGTTTTCTGTGAATTAGGTGCCCAATCCACGCATGTGAATTTTCACATATGTTAAAAGATACTTAATGGGATATGCATCTGCATTTTCTTTACAAATAAACAACTTCTGGGGTATTCTTTTGTAAGGGAATCCTCCCTATTCCCTATCCCCTTGATAAGTGTTTTACCATCATGTTTTTCTTTATCTTTTCTGTAGGAACTTGATTCTGTTTCCCCCACTAAATGGTTAGTGACATTTGGAATGGCTGCTAGTATCACACTTGGCCTTCAGTTGCAGGTTCAGACAAGAGTATTTTTATCGAAGATCCTTTGTTCTATCTGCCAACCCAAAGCTGATGGATCAGATGACTTAAAATGCCCCAGATTACAGCAGCTGGCCACAGAAAGACAACTAAATAAATTCAGACTACTCCATCTTGTCATATCTTCTCCTGTTTTCTTTGCTTCTATTGAGACTCTCTCTACTGAAAGCACATTTTGAGATTAAGATATGAGCAAGATTTGGAGTCCCATTACAGACAATGAAGCCATGGACCTTTGAAAGCAATTCAGCTGATTAGCTGCTAAAGATATCTAGCCTTTTCCATCTGATGTAATTTACCTCTTTTGAAACTGTCTGTGACATCTCTTTGTTGTTTTTTCAACAGTCACAAGTAATACCAAGTAATACACAAGAGCATTTTATTTTACTATCAGATTGTGCCGGTTTGGGACAAATTTCAGAGGAATGTCCAAAGACACAGATATAAAACCAGAATAACAAGACACTACACTTTTCCCAGATGATGATTACCTGTGTGTTCCTGACCTCAACAGCCAGGCCTGCTTTACTCTAACTAGGTAGATTCTTGCAGTGTTTTTCAGACTTCAGACACAATATTGTTTGTTCATATTCTTACTTTGTACTGGGTTTTTGCCTCCAGAAAACAGTATTAGCAACATCCAACACACTTCATTTAAATATTTTTATCATGAAGGAACTCAAGGAGAACATATTTACACTTATGCTTCAGTTTCTTCCCAGAGAAGTTCTTAGTCTGCCACACTTTTCCTTCTGTTTGACACAATATCAGTTGTGTTATTTTACATTCTGTCATATTGAACTCTTTGCATAATAGTATGCCATTCATAGTCCTGGAGTATCTGAATGTCTCTTCAACTCTTAGTCTAACTAAGGGAGAGGTAAGAAACAAAGACAATAAATGCAATACTCGACAAACCCATTGGAGCAAGGCACAAACCATATAACCAAAATGACTGCAGGCTCAAAGAAATAGTTGTTTCTCTTACAATCCTCCATCTTAAGTAAGTCCTGTCTCATATCTGTCAGCCAGCTGCATATCTTGCACACTGTAATATCTACAGCGGCAATAAGCTCCTGTGTTTAAAACTGGGTCTTACCTCAGGCATCTGTTTTAGGGAGACCTGAACCTTTGAATCATGACGTGAATCCCATCACTGGTGTTTATTCCTAAGAACTGCATCTGTCTTTCTCTTTTCAAACAGCCTAAAAAGCTGATGATAGTGGTTAGTGATAGAATATTAGTAGCTAGAAATTCTGAGCATGCAAGAATCTGTTTGTTTTCAGACAAAATAAATTAAAAAAACATGAGATAATATCTTGTTACCCTCCAATATTGCCTGCAAAGTTCTGACTGAATTTGAAGGATTTCACTTACAGTCCCTGAGCTGACAATCATAGAGACAGCATCTTAGTTCTGTCAGCAGCTAAGACCTCTAAACACAGCAAGGGAGAAATAGGGCACAAGTAGGTAATAGCAGAACTAATACCAGATATTCACTCTTCCTTATTTTTCTTGTTCATTATGTAATGGATAAAATATTATTTTCAAAAGTAAAAAAAGACTAAGCAGAAAGAAGTTACCTGAACCTATGCAGAAAATGATGCATTTGGTAGCACCAAAAATCTTTAGTGAGCTAGTTTTACTTTTTTATAGTACTTGTCACCATGGCAGCCAAATGTCTGTAGCAGAAAGTGGCATGTGTTGGATGTATTAGATAATGGATCCTCACAAATTGCAGCTATACAAAAAAAAAAAAAAAAAAAAGGGAGAAAAAAAAAATAAGAATAAAAGAGATTGCTTTCCTGTAAACCTGTTGTCCTAGAAAGGTAGAGAGTTCTTAAATTTTAAAAGAAGGAATGCCAATGTGTAGATTCTCAGTAAAAAAGATTAAAAAGATTCAGGGAAACTATATCACTTTTTTGAAATGAAATAAAGCCTGAATTTTTCCCTATTCTTTTCAGGGGGCTTCTAGATAGCTGCTTGAGACCCCTATATAAAACACTCTCCTCTGAAGTGGCCTGTAGAAATGAAGATGTAGTAAGATAGATTTCAAAATACTCATCAAGAAGGAAAAAAGAATACTTCCATCTTTTGGCAAAGTAATTTGTAACTGCAGCTAAAATCAGCCTGATTTAACTATTTCAACGTGTGCTGAACAATTTCACAACTACCAGCTGAATCTCAATGATTACTTCACAAAATATTTTTTATTCTGCATTTGAATCACACTATCAATTTCACATTTATTTGAAAAATAAAATGGTTTTTAGCAATAATTATCTTCAAAACACCAAAGTTCTCCTCCAGAAAGCTGATTTTAGGAGCCACACAATTTTTTCTCTAATATCCTCACTGTAGAAGCAATTAATTTGTAGAGATAATGAAGAACTCTTGGTTTCTAGCCATGCTCCAAATTCTCCCAATAAAGAAGGATTCCAAAAGATATTGTTTTTCTGTTATCTGCAGTAAAATGTCACACCCGGGGTGCAGACATGTTTAAAATGCTACATGAATGAATACAATTTGAAACTCATCCCTTATTCTGAGCTCCCAGCTGTCTCAGTTAAAGACAATTTAAAGGGTGGACACTGCAAAATGAGTTACCTCCCCTTTTAGTTTTAACTGTTCCCCTTTCACCAATAAGGAGAGAAAAATGAGAAAATAGATAAGTGACAAAATAACAGTTTACTAAAAAATGAACCAGCAACAGGCAAAATAACAGTAAACAATCACTAGATGCAAAGGTGCTGAATCCTGTGGACTGCCCAGGAGCAAAGGAAAAAAATGGTGGTGGAGCCCCTCCCTCAGCATGGCGGTGGAGCCCCTCCC
>VZRQ01008071.1:151033-269214 GCA_013397975.1 Machaerirhynchus nigripectus | reverse complement strand
CCAAAGCAAAACCTCTCTCATGTAAGCGTCAGAGAGCCCATGCCTTCTTGGGCAAAGAGGAATAGGTCTCTCTAAACGAGGGAGTCTGGGGTGGTGGCCAGGTCTGCCCAATGCACCTGTTTCTGGGTTTTGGGGTGACCTGCAGGCCAGGTGGTTGACCACCATCACACTTAATAACGAATTGTATATTTCTATGTCTCAGTAAAAACTGTCTGGAACAACAAGAGCTGTTTCTTCTGCTCATTTTAACTTTTGTAATGGTTTATAAATTCTGTCTTGACACCAAGTAGACAAGGGTCTACTTGGTAAGCAAAATTTAAGCTGTCCATGTAGAAGCGCATGAAGAAAGTGCAGAAGCACCAAGAAAAATTTGTATAAAGAAAGAGAAGAGGTCCTTTAAAAAAAAGAGCTTTTTGTAAAAACTTGGCTAGACTTATTGCTAAGGCCAGCAGTGAGTTTCTGATAAAGAAACCACCCCTTCTTTTCCTTCCTTCTGAAAAAGTGGTGTTTCATCCCATCTTTATTGATTTGATAATGAGAATACATGAGGTCTATGCAATTCTGATCTATCTTAACCAAAAAACAAGTCTTATAACAGCAATGTGGATAAGCAAAAATTAAAAATCTCTGAATCCTGGTAACAGCAAGATGAGAGAGATTGATTTATGCCAACCTGATTCAGAGTTGCCAAGGGTTTTACAAGATCTGTCTTTCTGACCCTTCTATTATTCTGTACTTTAAAAACATCTCCTGCTTTTTTTTGTGCAGCTCTTGTGCATTTCTTTTCTGTGAACAAAATAGTGCTGGGGATGCATAATAATGATTAGTTTACTGAACTGTGACTTCTGGTCACATGTGATTCAAGATACCACTCATAAAACAGCAATACATTAGTTCAGAAGAAATTGCTCAAACTTTATGACAGTGGAGACAAACTTATGGAAGAGCAGAAGAATATAGAGGGACTTCAACTCAGTCTATTGTAGCAGTTGTCTGAAGTGAGAAATCCTTTACCAGCCTGAATCTTGTTGCTGAAAATGTTTCTTGACATAGGCTTCAAAATTTCACTCTGGTGAAGTACAAAGCACTTTAACTATTCTAGTTCAGTACATGCAGAAGATAGCAACCTATTAGACCTGATAGTAATTTGTTTAATATATATACTGAAGTGTAATTTTTTTGTTGTTGTTGAATAGTCTGCTACAATACCAAGTATTGAAAAATGCCTACTCTGTTGCCCACTGCTTTCTTAGGCTGAAAAATCAATCATAGAATGTCAAAAATCAATTTTTGGAGCATATTCCTCTACTTCCAGTTTCTTTCTCTCTTATGCGTATATTTCCTCTGGTTGCCATCAAAACTCCCAAAACCAAAGATGTTTAGTGTTTATCTTTTGTGACAGGAGAGACAAAACAAAACTAAAGTCCCAAACTAACTCTGGCTGCAAAGCTCTTGGGTATTTGGGCCATGAATTGTCAGGAGGAATAGGTTGTATGATCTTGGCATTTGTTGAGCAACTGATAGCTGTCTGAAATTTTAAGTAACTGAGTATGTATAAGCTTCCTGACAAGGCTGCTATTCAGTGACAAGTTTTTCAGTGACTATTTCACACACTTCATGTAGACTGGAATTATGTTTTCTTGAGTCAGCAAGATTGAAGAATCACTTTACCAGGGCAGTGCTCATTCCAAGCTTTAGTTCCTGGGCTTTGGCTCAAACACTTCAGGAAACCTTTTAGTGAAGGCTATTAAGTAACAGGGCAACTTATATTTCTGTCTGGTTCCTATTGTAATTTTGGGAAATTTATTCACATGGTATTAAATAACTGTAAGATTATATCCCAAAAATGCCCCAGCCACAAAAGCTATCTCAAGAAAAACCTCTGTTGTGTGACAAGCCCTGCTAGGATTATCAGTTATTTTGACTTCACACCCACCGATTTTTACAGAGCAAAGTTTTGTAAAATTTTGCTTGAATGAGCTCAAACAGTGGAAGCATCAACTTGCTCCACATAGTCCACTCAATAAATATGTCTGAGCTTAATTATAACCTGATCTGTCCATGACAAAATGTCATTGAACCAAATTATGTCTTTGGGGAATTCATTAAGATCAGTAACTTAGTGAAAATGTTGAATTAATATGTTTAAGAAATAAGAAAATCTAAGGTAACCCTTTGATTTCCCAGCTGAAGATTATGCTGAAACTTTTGACTAACATTTTTAATAGCAATCTCTAAAACTGAAGAGCTATCATGACTGCTGAGACATACAGTTAGAAGGTGATGGCATTTGGATTCTATTCTTAGCTCTGACATTTAGTTGCTTGATGATTTTAGAGAAGATATTTGAGCCTCAAGTTTTGAAAATACTCTAATTGTTTTGTTAAACCTTAGGTACTAAGTTAAAATTGATATGCTTTCTTTTATTTTCAGAAGAATTCCACTGATTTCCTTAAGTGTTGTGGGGGTGTATCACTTCTCAAATCAACCTCAACAGATATGCCTGTGGTTTTTTGAGGAATATCCCAATACTACCCTCAAAATCAATTTCTCTGACTGACCAGACAGTAGATTTGGTAGCATGACTCAAGGTTCAGCTAGAGACCAGTGTCTGGGGTGAAGAGGACTTTGTGTGAAAAAACAGCCAGAAGAGTCCTGTGGCATTTGGTGGCTCAGTGCCCTGCCATAGTAAGTGTAGGCTGCCTACAGTGGGCTTTTCTGGAGGCGCTAATGAAGGCTGTCTGTGAAGTCCTTGTATTTTCACATGGCAGATAGACTACAAACCTGTTACCTATCTCACAGGTGCTAAGACTGTATAGGCAAGGAGACTGAGGTTGGAGACATGTTAAATTCAAAATCAATGTCTCTAGTGTTTGCAGTCTATATCTATTTCATGTCTTGCTTTTCTTACTTCCCAGATAAGAATTATTCTGAACTCAGGAGGGCATAAAGAGCATAAATGCATTAATGCTCTTACTTCAGTATTAATAGGCTTGTTTTCACTCCCGACCATTCTCCGTTTTTCCAGTATGAATTTTGCATCAGTTATTTGATTTGTTCATACAAATGCATTGTTTTCTTTCTGAACAGAAGAATGTGCATGAGAATTAGAGATAAGATGTAGTCCTGGTTCCAGATGATTTAGAAGTTATAAACAAGAACTAACAGAGAAACCATAATCTGTAATGGGCTGACTAATGGTAAATAACACAGGATAAGGCAGACACTGGTGAGTAAAGAGAGGCAAAACTCTGCAGTTCAATATAAATTCTTGAAGAAAGTCTTGCATACTACTTATTCCAGATGGTTACTTTGAAACCGTAACCAGGCTTCACATAACAATCTTGTGATCTGAATATTTGTCAGATAAGTAATGACATCCTTTGCAGTCGATCAAGAAACATACTGCTGTGAATTTGTATGTATATTGTTTATGAAGACACATATGATTTAAACATTTTGAATTCCAACTGCTGGACAGTTAGACTTACCTTGTTAATGCTTGACTATGAATAAGTTACTTACCAAATGATTCATATAAAGATAATTGTCTGAAAATCCAGGTACGATTCCAAATTTATAGATAGACAAGTCTCAATGTCTGTGACCACCAGAGGAAGTGAAATTCCAGATGAATCACAGGTCAGTGGACAAGCCAAGAGCCAGTTAGTTTTTGATCCCTGGTATCTTTGGAGACCTGGCAAGAGCCTGTCTGAGAAGCATTCATGAGAGGACCCACCATATGTGTCTGAGCAATCTCTGTAATGTGGAATGTGTACAAAATTTTAAGGTGTATTTGTTATGCGTATATTTCCCAAAACAGGTTAGACAGCCATATATTACATAGTTCTGTGATGTTTGCAAAGTAAAATTAGTTTTCCTTCTGAAAACAAGCAAATCATAGTTGGTGATAGGATCAATACATTGTCTTTTCTTGCATTGCCTGCCGTGTTTGTGGAACAAGTACAAGATGCTCTATTTGTTTATGCAGATAAAATCAGATCACTGATTTTAAAATTCCCTGACTCAAGAAAAGCATTGTATCTCATCCCCTTTTTATCTTTATCCATCACTATGAAAAAGTAGACTTCTTCGGAAAATTAAGATTAGTAATGATGATCACCATGCCTGTGTTGTTCTATTAGATGTGTTCACTTTCATATTTCTCATCTCATCAATAATCATTTCATTTCCTCTAGAAAACACACACTACTACTGTACAGTGATTGTATATTATTTTTTTACCAAGCAATGTGTGAAACTTAATGCCTCAAGACAATAAAATCATATTTGCTCAAAGTGAGTTCATGTATATGAGAAAGAGGGACAGAAGCAGATGGAGTGAAAACAAATGATGCGGGCATTTTAAATACAATATAAAACCAAAATAAAATACCAAATGTGTGGATGTTGCTTTCGAACTGATACTTTCATTTGCATATGAATAACTAATTCAGAGGGAACTGAACAGGCTACTAGAAAAATGACATCTAGAATTCTACTTCAATAGATATTACAGGCAGCTTTGCCCCTTGAAGGCTGTATCACTCATCATAAAAGACTACTTGGGAAGCTGAAGTAGTTCTCATTTAGGTCTTTGTTGCATTCTTCCCCCAGAGATGTGATAAAACAAGGACTACAAGTAAAAGGAGGCTGTTTAACATTGCCCTTATTCTTGACAGACTTTCCACAACTGGATTCTCTCTGTGACTAACTACTCATTCTTAACTGATAGATCTTAATAAGGGTTGAGAACACTGCTGACACCGGAGTTTGCTCACTATGGCCTTGGATCTCAACAGGAGTTCAGTCACTGTTTTCCACAGATGGGTTTCTTCTCCCCAGTCTCCTGAACCACCTGCCACTTCAGCTAGAAATGTTATTGTATACACAGGAAAGGCCCTACATGGTACTGCTGTTGTGTTCTCCGCATACATTTAATCCATCAGTTCTAACTTCAAAGCAGTAATGTTGCTAAAAGAGATGCTAAACACTGAAACACAAACACCAGAGTTCTGGATTCACCCAAAGTGCGTTTTGCGCTCCAGTGTGTTACCTCGGGAAGTTTGTTTATCTTATGTTTTCGTGCTTAACTATAGGGGGACCTCTTTCTTGCTTTCTCATAGAATGATTTTGTGAATTATTTTGTCAGGTTTATATAGCTACTTTCTCCTGGCTAAAAGTTTTCTCTAGGCCTTTTAATCTTTTTTTTTTTCCAGAATCCCCTGCAAAAAGGCTAAACTGCAGAAGGTAAATATATTTCTGCTTAATCAGATTAGGAAGTTTGATTTATGATGTATGTCCTGGGTTGCAGTGTATTCTATTACCATCTTCATCAGCTGTTGAAACCAGGTGTAGCAATGCTCCCTGCCTCCTCCCTCTGGACCACCTTCTGTTAATGTGCCCATCAATGCCCTGCCCATGACTCATAGATAACTCGCTCCTGGGCTTTCTCCAGTTAATGAGCCCATCAGGGCCTTGCCTCATGACTCACCATCCCATTGTGAGATGCTCTGCCCAGGGGGAAGGAGCCAAGCGTCCCCACCTGGATATAGTCTGGGGTTTGCAATAGCAGAGGCAGCCTTTTCCACTGGATTCCCAGAGGAAGACCAGAGCCTTCTACAGGATCACTGCTTCAACAGAACCATCACTCCAGGAGGACTGCAGCCACCATTTAATTGGACTGCTACCAACCCCCTGACCGTCAGGGAGTCAACTCTGACACTGTCAGTGGGTTGTATTTTTTGTACTGTTGCCTTTATTTTATTTTCCCTATTAAATTGTATTTCTGACTTGGAGTCGCTCACTAGTTTGCTTTCAAACTAGCACAATGTAGTATTTAGAGACTGATGTATAGAATACTTTCTGTATATAGAGACATACCCATACTATTATATAATTAATATGTAGAAAAGTTCTAAAAAGTGAAAGTGAAATAAGAATCCTGATTGAAGCAAGATGGCAAATACTGTTGTCTTTTTAATGCAAAAACCCCTTAGAAATTTTCCTTAAGCTTCAGAAGAGTCTTCTGAAGGGTTTTTGGAGTTTTTTTTTACATGGGATAAAACAGAGGGGGAATGCATTACAGAGGATTTACTCATATCACAAGGCAATTCAGAGGAAGATGGAATAATCAAACTGTGATATTACCTATGCCTAATCTGAATATTTAGTAACTTAAAATTCTGTATTTGAATAGTACTCAGAAAATTTCCCCCTAGATTTATTTTTCCTCTCTCTCTTTTGCAAATTGCACTAATGTAATTGTAAACTTGTAGATTAATGAAGTCTGATGGAATTACCTGCGTACGTGACGTGGTAAAGGTCTCTAATCACCTACATGTAGATAAAGCAAAGGGAGAATTTATAAAACTGGTATCAAATTTTATTGGATTTTGCACAATCAGATACCATTTATATGTACAAAAATCAGTATCAGCCATTTACCAAAAAGAACAGTTGTCTGATGTTTAATCTTGTTAATTTGCAGCCTTATTGGTCTTGTAACAACCCAGAAGATAACATGATAACCTCTACATGTCTGCTACAAGGTGAAAACCCTAATAGTAATTAAAAAAAATAGACCTTAACAATGCATTGAAATGAAAATAACTGACAGCAAAACACTAATTCCCTGAAAGAGATATTCTAAATTAATAAGAGTTGAATTAAGAAGCTATTTAAAGTTTTGGTAGTTTCTTTGTTTTCTACATTCACCAGTACAGGAATGTATTTTTTCTCTCCTGCTGAAATTTGTTGTGTGTGTATTGGAAGGGTTCTGAAAGAGTTTAGAGAAAATTTGGAAATGTTACATGGTAGAAGTTGGCAGCGTCTCATTTCCTCACAGACTCTAGGGGTGAGAGTAAGTTTCACACGTTCTGTTTAGTGTGTGGGTAGAGATGCTAAAAATCCTTGGCTTGTGGTCGCACACCGGTTCCTTTAGCCAGGAAAGCATAAACACTTTCTGATCCTAGTTCCAGGTAATTCTGTGTTCCCTGTCCTCGAGGAACTGAGCAGCTGAAGCTATTGGAAGGGGAAGGAAGGGTGGAGGACTCATAGGATGATTACATGAAAGTGGACAGAAAAAAACTTTTAAGAAAGCAGTGAATTAAGTGACAGGGAACATGTGGAGAAGTGAGAAGTTTAGTAATTTTTCTGAAATGTCAGAATCACTAATGTAGATAAAGAAAAACTCTTAAATGCTAGAGGTGAGAAAAAGGATTATTTACATTAAATATACTGTTTCAGCATAAAATCTTAGCTCTGCAGCACACCAGTCCTGGTAGATTAAGATTTTAAATTAACATAGAAAATTTCTTCCTCTTACGTACTTATTTTATGAGTTATTTAAATTTTTATAAATAATTGAGAATTCATTCTGTGGAAAATGCTGGAAGTAGGAGCACCACGGCAGATGCTATCTCTAATGCAGGAGGTAACAAAGGGTCAAAGGGTGGTGACAGCTGGGAGAGTACACTGGGAAATTATCACTGTATGCTTTCATAGAAAAGCGGCTTTGCTCTTTTCTAATGATACACTTTTCCATGTTCTTTCATACCTTCACATTATTTTTGTTTTTATTTTATGAGAAAGGGTATATTATTGTGGAATTTATTTGGCTTCTCTAATTTACTTATCTATACCAAAGAGACAAAGATGAGAGAGGTGACTAATGAAGAATTTTTGGCTCAGTTTTTTCTTCATGCTTTGTAAAGACTGTCATGCAGCGCCCGCAAAATAGCAGCCCTCAAAATAAAAAAGCCTACCTAGATGTAAAATTCCACATGTTCAAAAAGAATTCAGAAATAAAAGTCAGATCAGTTATATCCAAGCCAGCGCAGAGAAAGAGCCACACTGTAAAAAGCTGTGCAGTAAGCCTGGGACTTCTGTGGGTTAGGGCTGTCACCAGAGGAGCGGCTATGAACAGGACACTGCAGCAAGGCAGGGTCTGTCCTGTGGTTCTTCCAGACCATAAACCAGAGAGCATCTCAGGTTGTTTAAATATGCAGTAGTGATGATCTCAGTGTCCTCTCCAGAAAGGTCTCTGAGCGTTGGTTTCTGTTGCATGTTTGTGTCATGGATTTCTTGATGGGTTTTTTTAACCACTTACCATTCATGATGTCCAACTTTTGCAAGTGCCTAGTCACATATCCATTCACAGTTACGTTAAAAATGTTAAAAGCTGATGGTATTTCGAATGGAGAAGAAGGCAAAAATGTCAAAGCTTTGTTCCAAAACTCAGTGCCATGGGCCACTCTGCATCACTGCTGACCCCTCCAACACACCTGCAATTCAGAGGACATCAGCATCGACACTGGCGGAGTCCAGCACACGGCAGGAGGAAGCAGCAGGTGGCAGAACTAACCCCACACGTGCCAGCACTTCTCATCTGCAACTAGAACTGCTCCGTGAGCTCCCACCTTGCTGGGAGGGTTTGCTGCCGTCCTTTCTCTTTGCCTCCCAGACGGTGCGGTCGCCTTTGAAGGCCGCCATCTTGGAGGGACGGCCAGACGCCATTCCCCCTTTGTCTCCCTACAGGCGGTCGGCAGTCGGGGCCGCCATCCTGGAAAGGGTATTTCTGCCCTTTTGGGAGTCTCTTTCTTCTGAGTTTGTGAGATTTAACAATTTTGTATCTACTGGTTATTTACTGTTGGTTTTTGCCTGTTGCAGTTTCGCTTGTTAGTAAAGTGTTATTTTTTCACTTATCTACTTGTATTTCATTTCCCCTTATTGGTGGAGGGGATTGGTTAATACAAAGGGAGAGAAGTCTTTTTAGAGTGCTCCCCTTTATATTGTATAAAGCAAGACCCCAACCCATGTGGGGTTTAAGGATTTCCAGAATAGATGTTCAAGTGAAGTGAGCAATATTTTGAAGATTTTTGGCTGTTTGCTAGTTCAGAAGAGATGGTCACTTAAGATAAACCCATCAGCTTGCCTTGGATGTTGATTTTTACTGTCTTAATTGTTCTGCTTTACTGGATTTGTGCTGGCTGTTTAATATTGCCTTAATATACCAGAATGGTAATGCAGTTTTGTGCCCTTTTTTTTTTGAACCATTTCAGTTAGCATTTTAAACACTCTGTTTTTACAGATGGTTTAAGCTTGTAAAAGCAATTATGTTTTTACTGTATGGTTCTGTTGACAATCTGCTTGTTGTCAAGGACCACAGACGGTGAATGCTATTTATTTTTCACTACTTTGGAATCCAGATTTTTTCAGCTTTTTTCCCTGCATCATTTGCAAATCCTCAATTAAATTTTATTGGTGAGTCTTCAGTGATCACTCTATGTATAATTTAAAGTATGCACTTGTGTTCTCAAGCTTGTTTGGCATTTTTGAAAGGAAGACTATTTGTTATATTTTGCTATATGCAAGCATGACTGGAACAGACCTGTTGCCACAAGCTTTCGGAAATGAGTCACTAATGCTTTAAGATATGCATAGATATTTATCCGAGAGGAATAAAAAGTTATGCTTAAATGAGAATGTCTGTTTGGAATTTAAATAAATGGAACTCGCTCATTTAAGCACCATCTTTGTCTGCAAGGTAGTCCAATTTCGCTATGAATAAGATTAAATAAGAGTTGTTCTCAGTATCATGGTCCTGAGAATTTTCACTACCATCCTTAAAGAAAGAGCTAACCTTAAATCAATATTGTCAGGCACAGAGAAGTGCTCTGATGTTCAAAACTACTAATTCCCTGGAAAACCAGACTGCTTTTAAGCACTAACGTATAGATTTTTTTGCAACTTTCAAGACAACTTTAAGCACTTTAACAAATGGCCTTTATTTACATATTGCTGAATTCTGAATACTGTTCAGAAGTGTTTACTTCTTTGCAATTTGCAAGTGACATGGGACAGATTTTCACTTTCTCAAGGAAAAAAAAGGGAAGATTTATCTACCTTACACAGTGGTGCCTAACCTAATTAGACAACTTAATGTATGGCCAGTCATCTCTTTTAGAAGAGTTTCTCTTCTGAGTCTAAAGGGACCAGAGTATTGCATGATAATTTGTAAGGTAACTTTTTGGCACAACATAAAGTGAAGAAAACACAAACTCGTTTTGCTTCAGCTGCTTTACATGCTTCAATAAATTAACTATGAATATGTGATATACAGATCAAAATTAAATATCAGCGTAGAAATTATGTTGCTTTCTTGGCAATGGCTAATGCCTACCAAAGACAAAGCATTGAGCACTGGTGCATGCAGCTTTCACATCTTCTAGCCAAGCCAATTTTCTTACATTGTCTTGAAAAACAGGCTTATGAGTTGCAATTTTCTAGATTAAAAAATGGGACTATTCCTTGTCATGCTTGCAAGCAAAAGTAATAGCTCCTACAAATCCAAATGTAGAAAGGATTGTCTCTTTTAATCACATGCTGGACTTGAAGTTGATGCCTTTTTAAATTCAGAGATTATTTGATAAGGAACTTCTATAATTTTCAGCAGCCCCAGTTCAGTTTCCAAGTGGTCCAAGAATGAATTTTTCTAGAAGATGGGCAGTTCTATTCCATTTCTTTCCTACCCTCCTTCTTTTTTGTGTGGAGCCTTTCACAGTACAATCTTTTCTTAAACATACAGCTAATTTCTTGTATATTCTTTAAAGACCAAAGACATTATTTACAAATTAATGCTAAAAAAAATTGTTTCTCAAAAAAAATTGTTTTACGTTGTGTACTAATTATTATAATTTCCATCACTTCTGCTGTGATTTCTTTCCCAAATTATAGTAATTATAGTAAAGGCAAACAGTGCTTGAATTTATTGTACATTTTTTCTTTGTGTTTTTCTGTCATTCTTCCTGAAAGAAGATTGGGATTGCAGGTGACTAGAATTAATTCTGCTATAGCAGAAGTGAGAGTATATAAAGACTTGTATTCTTAAGAACTGCAAAGACTTTATGTAGTGAGCAGTCCATCCATAAAAATGTACAGTGAGGAGCTGAACCCTATCAGTAAAAAAAATGAAACACGAAAGTTGACACCCAGGTTCTAAATGATATTGCATCCTTCTACACCATTAAAAAAAATGTAAAACAATCCCCTCCTATTGACATATAAAGTGCATACATGAAATGTGGAGAGAGTAATGAGCCTTTTGTTACTGATTGGGGCACATTTGTTTGTGGGAGCTGTTTCAATGGTTATAGCTGCACGTGGCAGAAATTGACTAAAGGCCACAGGAGTTTTCTAGAGTTTTGCCAGTTGGGATTCTGTTCCATTATATCAAAATTTAGTCACGACTGATAATCTATTCCCATTGCCAAAGCTTCCAATTCTCACAGTGAAAAAATGTTCTTTTAACATGGTTATTTCTGCAGGGAAATTTAGAAATCACTAAGGCTTTCTGTTTGGGAGGAAAACAAGGAATATTTTTCAAGGCATAGAATTTAGCAAGCCAATGGCCTAGTGTTTCCTGAAGGGAAGTAAAAATCTGTACTCCTAGCCATTGGTCTCTGGTGCTACTTTACCTACTAAAGTCAAGTATTCATCTGGAATTACCAAAGCCTAACAAATCACTGTTTTTCAGCTACTATTTCTCTAAGTAGGAAGACAAGGCTATTTTGGCTGTACTTCTTCATGTCTAAAGATTTAGAAAATTCTTTCTTCTGCTTCTTATGGATTTGCACAGCAAACATTTCTGGCGGTGGTCAGTGACCCACAAGATGTTCTGCTGTCTGTTACCTGAGGCCTGAGCTGTAAAAGAAGAACAAGGCCTGAGGTCTAAGAAAGTATGCAGGTCTTTGTCTGTCTGTGTGCTGTCACCCTGAGTTTTGCAGTCTTTCGATGTTTTCATTCCTGTAGTAGAATTTCTCATGCAGTTTCTGTAAACATAGGGCATGTTTACCCAACTGATTTTTATTGTTTCCATTCTTTTTCTAAGGTGGAGAACTATGATAGACTTTTGGTCTGACCAGTGTCATTGAGAGGTGGTAACCCCATCCTCCAATCCATGGTTGTCTCTAAAAAGAACTGACTGAATAAAGAGGCCAGGCCCTCTTTTCCCTCTTTTGCTCTCTCTTTTGCCCCTCTTTTGGCCCTGGCTCCTATCCTGACAGAAGGGTGTCTGCATGGTTCTTTTCGTGTCCAAGTACGACAGTGTGCCACTACTGCTGGCTGACAATCTGTTGCCATTGAACATAACCCCAGTGAATGCAAGACCATGTGAACCAGTGTATGCATACATATGTTAAGATAATATGAGTCTGTCGTTAAGATAATATGAGTCTCAGATACCTGAATTTGAGAACCCAGGTTTGATTTCAGATGGAAAAAAAAATCCTAAACCCAACAAAGTAAGGCTTCTACAGGAATAAAAGTTACTTATTGCTGTGTCATTTGTGTACATACTTTTACAGTGTGTGACATGACCCAAAGTTACATTGGTCTTTAAACCTCAAAATCATTGAGTATAAACATTAATTAGATAGAGGATGGTGAATGCATGTTAAATTAAGTAGAGAATTTATGCACAGAGAGATATTAACAGCCATATATATAGTGCAGTGTTAATGACTCATTTAGTAAGATTTAACCCCAAGTTTTGGTACATTAAGCTGTGTTACATACACAAGTTAAAATAGATCAAATTACTCTGTCAAGTGTGCACAGGTGAGAGTGATGGGTAGTGTTTCACTGTTGTCTTATGACAAGATTGCTGACAAGTTAGGGGGGTACTGTTTGGCCAGATGAGTTTTAGATGAAAGATAAATACATGACAAGTTAAAAGTTTATGTTTACTTTCAACTGAAAACCTCATTGTACAGCTTTTGAAAAACAATTTTTTGTCCATATCATGCTGGGCTCTATGAAGATTGTACTATATGAGAGACTGAAATGCTGAAGGGTTGACGGCTCACACAAGTGGCCATTTGCAAAAGTATCAGGTGCGTTGCTGAGGCCAGGTTTGCAGCCCCCAGCCAGAGGGCAGAAGGAAGTGATTTTCTGTGTGTGTGCGTGTGTGTGTTAGAATCTCTGAGCCACATAAGACAGAGGCTTAGCAACAAGCTGCATTTTGAGCCAGGTGAAGGAAAAGGCCCAGAAGAGATTCTGCTACGTGGGATAATGATCCTCACTTTGCCAATGTCCTCCCTTTCACAACTGGCTCAGGTGTAGAACTCCTGTTCAGAACACCCACATATAGGCCTGAAGATATTCATTCCTTCTGACTGGTCATAACTGGCTTAACTACCCTTGCATGAGAAGCAGCTGTCATGTCCTAGAAGGGATCATAAATCATCAAAAAACACTCAGAGTACCCCCAAACTCTTTCTGGGGCCTTCCACCAGAGGACTGTGCATAAACCAGCGTTGCAAAAGATCTGCAGTGCTGCATCAGACAGTGTAAACCTCCCCCACCCAGGTGAGCTACCTGGGCATTCCCCCTGAACCTGGATGTATAACAATCCATTGAACTCAATGTTTTGTGGGCTTCCCCCCACCCCTAACAGATCAAGACTGTGACCATCACTTCAACAAAGCAACAATCAAGTCTCACTGCTGGATCCACAGGTGGCAATATCTATCCTCTCTACTGTCTACTCTTATCCTTTCCCTTTGTTTCTTTCTTTTCCTAGTATATTTTCTTAAATGATATCTGTATACTTTTATATTGTTATATTACTATAGATAATAACCAAAATGGGTGCATCCTTCCTTTCCATTGCAACCAATTTTTTTTCCAAAATAAGCCCTAAACATACACACACACACACACACACACCCACACCCACACCCACACACACATACACATACACACACATATAAACACTGGTCATTCAGTATCCTTTCACTCTAATCCACCCCAAGGCATCTATTAGCAAGAACCTCAGCTACCCTCGCCTTCAGGGGTGGGTTGTAACATACTACTAGGCAACAAATTAGGCAATCATTCAGACATTATGTTTCTGTCACCAGTGAATTTATAACACCTTTAGCTAGTATCCAACAGTCCTGGAACGGATCAAGAATTTAATAACTGCATGAATATCTGAAATTGGATATTGTATGAAGTAAACTAAATTTGGCTAATTACCACTGAATTTACAAACATGTCATTCTTAGCTATTTGACTCAGATTTTTACAATTATTTTTTCCCAACATTGAAAAATATTTGCTTTTCTATCTGAATAAAGGTCCTAAAATACAAGAGAAAAAATATCTTGATTAAATTTAAAACACCCTTACATAGTTGAGATTCTTTAGAATGCTGTTCAAGTATCATGAGGAATTTTACATCTTTCTCATGGACCTTCTTCTGATGTTTTAGAATGGTGTCATTGAATACTCACTTTGCTCTGGGTAAAGTCAAGTCATGGACATAATAGCTTGGCTTCTGATTAGTTCACTGGAGTGTTGGATGGTTCAAGGGTGCAATTCAAATTTTCACATGTGGAAAAGAAGGCATTTATCCAAAAACCCTCTGTAAAATAAAGAGAAAAGCTGTATCAAGTGCTAGAGGAGGAGACAAGGCTTATAACCTTTCCCATGAGCCAGTCATTATTTACAGTTAGCCATGGAGTATATTTGGCAAAGCTCCCTAGGTCTCCATTTTCATGTTGTAGTGCATACAAACAGCCTTTTAATGGCTTCCTCTGAAGCCACTGTAACACAGGTTTATCTGTAATGTAAAAAGAAATCATCCATGGACAACACAATAGATTAATCATTAGAACTCTGTATCATGCTATAGAAGTTATGTCTTTCTCTTTGCTCTGCACTGTAAACGTAAGTATAGTAAGATGACTATGTCATCTGTACTGTTCATAACGTGACATTATAATACTTTCAAGATTCCTTTGGAAAATCTGTTCAATTATTTCCAATGACAAGAATGAATGAAGTGCTAGTGTTAGTACATTAAACTAAAAGTTAAAATAAAAAAAGCACAGTTATTAAGATGCTATGCTAACCATGGCTGTTTATGAGTTTCTCTTACTAATGTGTGGTTTCACTAAAAATGCCTTTTAACTTGGAAAAAAACCCCAAATCCCTCCATGATCAATTTTCTTTCTTAGATTCTTAACCACGAGGGGGGGGATTCATCCAATATAACTTTGCTGCATAGCTAGTACCTTATCTTATCCATACAGAAAGAGAAGCACTCGCAGAATCACTGACTCATGGTATTCTAGACCTTTCTCTAAGATAATTGTCTAGTCATTGACTATAGAGTGCACAGACTCCCACTGAAATTATTGTCTCATCTAATTTTAGATGTCTGCAGTTGTCTGTTTGAGCTAGTCACATATCTGGTGGTGATCCTGTGAGTTCAAACACTTAGGGAGACACGTAAATCTAGGTGTCATGACCTGGAACTGAATTCTAGGAAGAGATCATATTTACATTGTTAAACCACATACGATTAGGGAGAGAGAGCATAATGAGAGATCAAAAATGAAAGAGAGATCAGAGAATCAATCTGCAGCTTCCTCATTAACTACCATATTATGTGCAGGCTTGAACTTCAGTAGTTCAGAATTTCTCTCTTACCAAGAGAAGTTTCTCTCAAAAAGAGAGGACTCATAAGAAGACTTCTGGTGATATTCTGCAAGGATTGGACTAGACCATATGCTGTTCAATTTCTTTATCAAATTTTTGAAAGTAAACTTTAAATCACTACTAACATAAACATGTCTTGTGATGATGGCAGCAGAATAATTTAGAATCTTTTTGACTGGATGTATGACTGCAGCATATAAAAAAGAGAACACTGAAATGCTGCAAGGTATAGCTAGACTGTATTTAGAAACCAGGAAAGAAATTAAGGGCACCAGATGACCATATCTGGAAACTGGTGACTCTAATGAAGAATGTAGTCTCAGTTCCCAGTATGATGCTGTGGTAGAAGAGAGAAGGCAGACTTTTAAGCATTAGAAAAGAAGTTTAAAAGGGAAGATGTATAAAGATGATTTTATCTGACTGCAGTATTTTTCTGATAATAGGAGACTGTGAATTTCTGGTATTCTCAGTTTTAATGTGAATTTTAAAAACAGAAGAAAAATCAAAAATTTTTATAAAAGGCTTTAAAAATTTGGATATTCTTGAGAATTAAATAGCTTGATTTTACAATGTATCAAAAAGAATATGGAATTATTATTCTCTTACAGTTTTTGTGTAATAATCTTCATAGATGGAAAATGTCAGTTACTATATTTGTAAAGCCATAATAAGAACCAGTGACTGGATCATGAAAATAGACACATTTGAATTTGAAAATTAAATTATCCTCTTTAACTGAAAAGGTAATTAAGCCCTGGAACCAACTGTCAAATAAATTGGTAGAGTATCCATCTCTTAGTATCTTGGTTTTGATAATGAGTGATATACAGCATTATATGCTTTACTCAAATGCAAGTTATCCTGTAATTAGGGCATAAATCATCAGGCTCTATATGAAGATAACTGGAAGAAATGCAGTACCAGCCAAAAATAAGAGTAGTTATCTAATTGTCTCTCCTGGCCTTAACTTCTAAGAAACTGTTAGATATTCTAATGGGTCAGATTCCCAGCTGTCAAAAATTGGAAATAGAGCTCCTGATTTGAGCTGTTTCTGGAATATTAATAAAATATTTTTGTCTCTTGTTAAATACACTGAGTACATTACTACAACTACCACTGATAAACAGTTCATTGGAAATCTCTTCAGGTTTTGAGTGTTGTGGAGGACTGTGAGCCCTTGGCACATGAGCCCTTTGCACTCCCTTGGAGGAAAGAGGCCTGAGGGCCAAAAGAACCCCCCCCCCAGAGACTGACAACTTTTCCTTCGGTTAGGGTGACAACCCAGCATGCCTTGTTCCCCTATGGTAATACCTGACATCCCGTTGGCTATTGGTTCCTACCCCACCCCCTACCTTTCCCATAAAAGAAGCCCCCTCTGCCACCTGATTCCAGGGTGGCCGTGTCACTGACCTACCCTTCGCGGGGTGGCTGCACAATAAAGGCTGCCTTCATGGAACTGTCACACACAGCCTCCTGTCTTTCTATCCCCGAGCCTGCCTTGGGTGATTGATGCAAGAGCTGGAACACTAGAGCTGAAATCACTGCTGAAATCACTCGTAGCTGAGAAATCACTACGCTTGCTGAAATCACCTGTCGCTCAGGGAGGCCTGCCTGTGCCCCTGGAAGAGCTGTTCTTTGCAGGACGCTCTCCCTCCAGGAAGGTCGCGGCACACCGGTGCGGACCGGACCCCCTTACGCGACAGAGTGTAATGATAAATTTTTTTTGAGTTAAAATTTAAGGTGCTGATGCAGCATTTGGTTTTGCTTTCAGTGACTGAAACGAGGGATCCTATACTTTTGCAACATTCTTACACTTAAGGAGCACTGACAAGATATGTCATGAAGTGTCTACCTCAAATCTACTTGTTTCTGTCTTTTTCTGAAATACGTTCTTGAATAGAACCTGCCTGACTAAATGTATTTAACATTAGTCACTAAAATTAGAGGAAATGAAACTGAATGAGACCATGTCATTAAGTCAAATGATATCAGCTCTAGTCCCTCTGAAATTTTTCACATGATGCTTGTAATCTGTGCCCATATCCTTAACTGTTTTTTAAAAATTTAAATGCATAGGAGACAAATATAAAAGTCAAAGGCGTCTGTCTTATTTCAGTAACAGAGTTAAATTAGTGTTGCATAAGAAGGAATATTGACTTCATAGGCAGAGCAGGAACCAAATGGGTTTAGTGGGTTTTAATTAATGTCTCATTCACCCTGTGGTCTTGGCATCTAATCATAATGCTGCAGAGAAGCAAGAGTTTGGTTCCAGGGATATAGGTAGGTTAAAGGAAGTTTTCTATAATTTGGTCTAAAAGAAGCAGCTATGTATGCAATTTCTTAATAAAAGATCTGTCTCTGAGATGTAGATTGAAGATTTTAAAGATTAAATTACTGTTTCATAATCTGCAGAGTTGTGCATAAAGCATGGCAGACTCTAATGGAAGCTCTGCACATCGTTGGGACTCTAGAGGGTCATCTCTCTCCAGCAAAGGAGAATACACAAAAACTAAAAAAGGACCAGGTTATATAAATGACTGAACTCCTTCTCTGTGAGGACGAAAATCATATTTTTGTCACCAGCATACTCACCTTATATTGAGCTCAAATTCAGATCTGTTTACAAGTATAGACGTACTTCCCATTTGCCTTAGACACAAATTTGAGAATGGCCAGTTTGGGTTTCCAGTGTCTTTTAGCATGGGATCAAGTGACTGTCTTTTTACCGTGGGGATAAACCATGTTTCTGATGCTTATTTCAGCAACCAACTGCATCCACTGCCCTTCCAAGAAGGCTCTCAGTGTTGGCTGTGTGAGAACAGTAGGGATCTGAAGGCTTCCTGAGTGGACTGCATTGGACTGGGGTGGACCTGGCAGCTGAAGGTAGTGGCAGCCTTTGGGAAGAACTTGGTATGTCAGACTGTTAGGGAATGCAACCAGTGTTGGGTCTGCTAGAGGCTGAATGTCACACAACTGATGTCTTCTCTTAAAGTAGTATAAAAAGCGCTGTGATGTAGTTATATGTCAGGAGAGAATTAGATGAAAAAATAATCAGATTCATTTGTCTTAAATCAAAGCCAATCAACTTCGTAACATGTAAAGCTATGTTGAAATGCATTTTGAGAGGATCTAAAACCGAAACCACTTTCTGTTCTTCACAGATGTTTTGGGAGAAAGATGTATGTAGGAGTTTCATATAGTATTTAAGGAAGAATCAAGGTCTGTTCACCTTGGCAAGTTTCAAAAATTATGGATTTTTTTGATGTTAAAATGAAATGTGTGAGGTATAAGCAAACCAAAACTGAATGATAATTCTGAAGCAAATCTCACTTCAGTGGAAATTAACTACTTGGTCAGAATTCTGACTGAGACCACTGCTACTATAAGAATAATCGATGGATTACATAAAAGAAATTGTTGACCTTATTCCAGTTTCTATTAAAAATACACACAAAACTCAGCCAAGCTGGCATCTTTGTAAGCGCTTTCAAAGATAAGGTCAAGAGCTGGAAGTGAAAAGGGATTGAATTACCCAAAGCAAATATAAATAGGCATATGCTCAGACAAGTGGCAAACAATTTTATGCAGCAAGTTGCCTGAAGCAAAAAAATATCCTAGGAAAACTAGTCTTCCAGATCTCAGTCAAGAGCAGTGAAAAATTTTCATCTTGTCTGGAATAGTGGTGGAATTGGATGCTGTTTTCTTAGCAAAGATTTAAGTTACTGTCAGCAAGACAGATGTTACATTTCTGTCATTTTCTTCAAAGGAAACTGGGCTTTTGAACTATATTTGAAATACAAGTTGTGGGTTAAAAACAATAAAAACTATAAGGAAGAAGGTCTTGGCCCATGCTGAGAAGGGCCCTGAACAAATCAGCTAAGTAGAAATAAGATGTATTTCTATAGTTAACATTATTTGTTAGACAACAACAAGCTTTTAAATTCTGTTGCGAAGAATCTTACATGATTGTAAGCACTGCATGTTGTATGTAGTCAGCAAAGGAACTGAATAATTAAATACTCATATCCTTTGAACGATAACCTTCAGATAAGCTATCACCTCAGGTGATACAAATGCTCAGAGCCCAACTTTCACCTTAGGAGTAATGTCTACTTTTCAATGTTTTTTTGTTTTTATTCCAGTTGGTCCCTGAAAAACAAACAAAAAAAACCAACAAAAAGCCCCCCAAGGCCCCCCCAGACATTAAAGATCACCTTAGGCTTTTAAAAACAAGAGCAGCATTATTTTCTGAAAAAGGAGCTTAAATTATTGTATCAACTGTAACACATATATAAATCAGAATAATTCCATTCTGCTTAAATCTGAAATAGGAAACTGCAAAAGCCTCTGTTTTGACCTTATCAAAGTTCTTCCTTTCCCTCCAGTGTTTTACTGCCATAAAAATTTATTAAGATTGACATATTCTTGCAGAATATGTAGATTTTTACAAAACTGGCTTTTTTTCTAGATGAAAGAAAAGGTCAAAGGATGATTTTGTACAGTGCTAGTGAGGAGTACTGTGCCTTGTATACAGCGCGTGGATCTTCAGGTACTCAATGCCATATGGTTACAAGGAATCCTGGATACAACAAAGTGCTTCCCACTGTAAGTAAAAATCAGGTTCATGACCAGCTGAGGAATCTGAATGAACATAAGTCTATGGGACATTGTGAGATGTGTCCCAGAATCCTGAGGTAATTGTATGTAGTTGCCAAATCCCTCTCCATGATATTTAAAGAGCCGGGTCAGCCAGGCACAGCCCCTGCTGAGAAGGGGCTGGTGGATAATAGTGATGGGGTGCTGGTGGATGAGAGGCCGGACATGACCCAGCGATGTGCACTTGCAGCACAGAAAGCCAAATGTATCCTGGGCTGCATCCAAAGCAGTGTGGCCAGCAGGGCGAGGGAGGGGATTCTGCCCCTCTGCTCTGGTGAGACCCCACCTGCAGTGCTGCACCCGCTCTGGGGTCCCCAATACAGGACGGACACTGACCTGTTGGAGCAAGCCCAGAGGAGGCCACCACGGTGGTTAGAAGGGTGGAGCACCTCTGCTGTGAGGAAAGGTTGAGAGAATTGGGATTGTTTGGCCTGGAGAAAGGAAGGCTTAAGGGTGACCTAATTGCAGTCTTCCAGTACCTGGAGCTTGTAGGAAGGGAGCTTGTAGGAAAGATGGACAGACACTTTGTCCAAGAGCATGTAGTGACGGGACAACAGGGAATGGCTTCAAACTGAAGGAGAGTAGGTTTAAATTATAGATAAGGAAGAGACTCTCTACTGTGAGTATGGAGAGGCACTGGAACATGTTTCCCAAAGAAGTTGTGGATGCTCTACCCCTAGAAGTGTTCAAGGCCAGGTTGGATGGGGCTTTGAGCAACCTGCTCTAGTGGAGGGTGTCCCTGCCCACAGCAGGGGGATTGGAACTATATGATTTTTAAGGTGTCCTCCAACCCAAGCCATTCTGTGATCCTATGATATAAAAGGATCCTGGTATCCTTTGCTGCTGTGTGCCCTACTCATTTTGGGGCAGGACAGTGGGCAGTGGAGCCACAGCTTTATGTTTTTAACCCATTCTTTCCACCTTTCTTGCTGCAACTGTTGATACTAATGTGACTCAGATGCTTCATCCTGAATCTTTGCCTTTCTTTCCAAGGAATGGCACTAACATCTTGGGATTTTTATTCTATAAAACATTACAGTTGGAAAAGATTTCCTTCCTAATTTGGGCTGTAGAATATGTTTACCCAACTACATCCAGCCACATGGAGTCACCTAATTTTTGTGTACAGCTAAACTATTTTTTTTCAGTGGTAGGGCATTAGCCTCATTGCAATAAAATGTTTCTTCTTTCTTTTTCATTTACTATTAAATGAACTTTGAATGCTTAGAATCACTTAACCATTTAGTACTCCCCCAATCCTTGTTTCAAATCAAACTTAGTTGACAATGAGCTGGTGTTTTCTTATATATTATTGCTAAAAATATCAGAGAGCATAGGATCCAAAACTAAATCCTGAACAAGTCACTGTGAGTACATGAAATACTGGTTTGCAATTGCATTTTCTGATGAATTATAATAACTAGCACATATTTAATATACTTACTTTTTGTATCGGCTTATATGTTGTGTGGGACTAAGTAAACTTTCAGAAATACCTAAACATATTAGCACAATACTGTGACATTTATGATTTATTTTGATTTTCAAAATTGGATTCTCTTAATAGCTGAACAGATAGTTTCCGTTTTGAGCATGTAACTCATGTTTATTATTCAAATATATTGTTCTATTATCTGAACTAAATATAATAAGAGTTTCCCATCAGGACAAAGCACATCTTCAGATTTCTGAGTCTTCATTCCTAATGCCAAAGTATGTTGAGGAACTAGACTGCCTAAATTTTTGTAACAGAATCATTCCCATTTGCCCCCTCCCTACTCATAGTGAGAGGACACAGGGTGAACGAAATAGATCTAAATAGTGATACATTGGCAATGAAAATTGGTGAATAATTGCAGAGCACTGATTCTATTATCTCTTATACATTACTAGCAGCAGCTTTCAGCTTCACAGCATTTTTTCTGAGCAAAAGGTTTTGTGTTTTCCAGAAAGTAGTATGGGGGTTTTTGAGATATAATTATGTCTCATCATTCACTGTTCCAGGGAGAAAACTATAGCATACTAAAATCTGACTACTATCTCTGTAGCCTTTATTTTATTAGTTCTGTTGAATAATTTCTCTTACATTTTGCCAAGGAAATACATTATCATTTGATAGCTCATGTGAGAGTAATGGAGAAGGAAGTAAGTCTTTTAGTATTTTAAAGGTATTTGGATAACCAAATAGTATTTTAAAAATTACATAAATTTTGGGAAGTGCTGGGTAACCAGTAAGAGATGGTGAAAGATATGATACTGGTCTGTAGCAATACTTACAAATAATTAAAACAATACTTTTTAATAGCACTTTTTTCCTTATGGATATATTCTCTCACTCTTTCCAATAGCACATGTAAAGAAAACTTTTCATTTTGTTCTGAAAAAAATTTAATATTTGTAAAGGGTCACAGGGCAACCAGATAAACCAGATAAACTAAGTAAAGGATTGGCTACCTCTTCAGCAGCCTACAGGATGCAAAGAGCTTTTCAGGAAGAACAAGAATACTATCATTTTTTCTTGGCTCAGGATGGTCACTTAGCAGAAATCTTTGCAAATTTTCCCACAGACTTCTGGAAGTCCTTATCTGAGAAGTTTTACTTTTTGTTATAATTGGTGGAAATTTTGCATACCTAATTAACTGACCAATTGCATCACTGAATTGCATTTGGAAAAGATAATGTTAGTTGACACTTTTTCATTCTGATCACTCATTTTCCATGACCTGTAGTTTTCTTCTTGTTGTTTTAAATGTTGAAAAAGTTATTCGTGAGTGGCGTTACATTGATCAGCTCTGGAAATGAGATTCCCCTAGTTCAGACTCTTGTGTTGTTGGGCCTTCCTCTGCAGGTCATGTGCAGTATGGAATTAGTCCAAACATGGACACACACAGGAGGCACGGAGCACTTCTGAAGAGTGACATCAAGCCAAGTTGACAGTTGGTTTTTTAATGTACATATATTCAGTAGCTTTTCTACTGGGTATTAGTTGTACGAATACACGAAGTACTAACCTATACAGGAACACCACCACAGTATTTCTTCACTCATAAGCCCTTATGATTCATGGCACCTACAAAAAGAAGCTGAGGAATCATAAATTTCTAGCTGGGATTTGAGCCAAGGCAAAAACAGAAGGCTTAGCTGGTAAGAATAAGGATTTAGGATTCTTGTCCTACAATAATTAATTATGAGTTTCTTTTAGTTCAGCAGGCAGTGGATCAGGACCTGTCAGACAGAAGGGAATTATTTTAACTCTGCCAGTCATTGCAGAATCTTAACAAGGAGTTTTCACAATAAAGAAAAAGCTTTGATTATCATTCAAGAGAAAAGCATCACAGACCAAGAATAGCTGTTTGCCTGTTACCTTCCCTGTGCCAACTTTTAACAGGAAAGCACTGTATTTTGTTATAAAGAAATTTGTGGCTTAAGTTACTTTAAATCATTTACTTTTACTGCCTTCAGACTTACCATGAATGAAGACAAATTAAAAAACAGCATAAGCAGAGAAAAATGATTGATGGGACTAATAAAGTTTCTATTCTTATAAACTTCTGTCCTGAAGTTAGATTTTCTGGAAATATGTGAGCTCTGGACTAAAGCTTGTGCTATGTGTGGAACGCTCATAAACATGTTTTGTGGTGAGGATTCTGTGGTTTCCACTAAGAACCCTGGAAGTGTTCAAGGCCATGCTGGATGAGGTTTTGAGCAGCCTGCTGTGGTGAAAATTGTCCCTGCCCATGGCAGAGGGGTTGGAACTGGATGATCTTTAAGGTTCCTTCCAAACCAAACCATTCTATGCCATCAACAACCAAATTCAGATAAACTGTCATATAATTTCAGATCATAATATTTCTAGTTAATCAAAATTGCCTGCATTGCAGAATATACATCCTTGAAATATATCCTACTAGATAGTAACGGAATTGGGCTTAGATCAGTGCCATGTGTCTGATTTATGGAACAGATGCTAAGATAATCAGATAGGGAAGTAAACATATCTGTCAAAAATTATAAAGCCTTTTCTATGCAACTGATATTTTTTCAATATGTTTTGAAAATAAAATAGTTCGTAATGGTGATTCTAGAAAGCACTCCTTTCATTCTAACAAAAGGCCTGCAGAAAAAATAGGCAAAAATTGTGCTACTGTTCTTGGCAACCCACCATTCCACATGTGTTCTGAAGCAGATTTAATTTAAATTAAATAGAAATAAAAATTATTTACCATTGCACCCTAATGACTGTAATTTTCATGCAAGCTGTTACTTACAGACACAGTATGCTGCACCCTGTAATAATATCTTTCCTGTTTTTCTGTCTAGAGGAAAGTCTTTCTGCATACATTTTGAATCACTAGATAGAAAACTCTGGACTCCACTGGAAAGGTTAATACAAAAGTAAAATGGAAAAATCTTTTTTTTTTTCTGTTATGGTAGAGTTTATATCTTTTCAACTGGCTCATCCACCAATACTTATACTTAACAAAATGATACTACCCTGTGTTCTCTTACCCAAGGGTACTTAATTCCATCAGGATATCTGTATTAACCATTTAACTCACCAAACAGTTATTATCCTGCTCATTTAGTGTTGTAGCCAAATACCTCCATTATAACTTCAAGTAGCTAAACTCTTCAGTGCCAGATGGTTTACAAATTGGTCTCATCACAGAGTAATAGATGTCATCACACTCACAATTTGTTAGTATTACAAATCCCCCTCCTCCTGTGAACTTAGTATGACAGAGTTCTCTAATTTAATTGCTAACCTAGCAATTTATATGTATCAAAACCTCTTATCAAATTAAAATTTACTAATTAGCAGAATATTAGCATTTCCTCATTGCCAGCAACTAAATACCCAACTTGAGAGTCAGTGGAAGGATCAGATGGAAACAGGTGCCCGGTGAAAACCAGACTGGCTTTGCAAGTGCAATTTTAGAGCATGTTAGGTGAATAACTCTGAAATGGCTTTGTTTAGCTTCTCACCAAACACTGTAAACTTCTTTTGCTATGTAGGAGCATTCAACTTTTCATGCCAAATGAACAAAAATAAATCACAGCCTACCCTACGCCATGAAAGTTCCTCCCTGAAAAAGATTTGTCACTTAGTCTTCATGTTCTTGTACATTACAATTTCAGTAAATTACTTGAGGGAATTTCAAGACTAATGCATGATAACAGCACAAGTTTTATCTTTAGGAAACAGCTAAATGTAATTTTGTGTCATCTTCTATTTGACTGGGAAAACTTAACTGAGAAGACTTCAAAATAGTTAGTTTTCTGGCTTTAAAAGTTTATTCCAAAATCCTAAATGTATCCTAGGCTACAAATGGTTTTCACACAGTGAGATGGCTAAATGATACACCTTCAATATTCTCAATTAGCATTTATATATCTGCCTGTTTTGAATGAAAAAGGGAAAAAAATACTTGATTACCTTCTCATAAAATAACTGAAGTAAAAGACAGGAAATGATGGGGGTTTTTTTCCATACCAGCATGTCTGGGAATAGAATATTTATTACTTTGATCCCTAAGATCAAGTGGCCATTTCATAAAATATATTTTCTCCATCTAACTCAGATGCACTAGGTCCTCAGCTCTTCCTTCCAGTGGGACCTGCAGAGAATCTTAGGTCTTAAGGGAAAGTTAATTTGATTCATTTCAGAATCTAGGTGTCTTCTCTCTTCCCAGTGCTGCATGTGTGACCACTGTCCATGGTGAGCCCGCTCAAACACCTTGATCTATCTTTTGCTCTACACTTGTCTCCTCCCAGACACGCAATCCACAAGTACTTATCTTTTGCCCTTTTGTCACAGTTTTGCAACATCTATCCCCTAATTTGTCATTTCTAATGTGATTATGAAAGTAACCTTGGCTTTATAATTTCATTACTGATACAGCTACTTTGGATTCTATTTCTTTAAAGGACTTTAATACTACCCTTTGAACTGGATAGCTTGACTTCAGCTATTTCTCACTAACTCCCCTTCAATCACCTGAGAAATCCAGTCTTTCCCCATGGAACTATCCTTAACTTCTGACAGCTTTTCACTTTCTTTTTTGATTACATGCAATTCTGTTTTCATTCACTACTTATATTCTGTTCAGTTAGCTAAACTTCAGGCCAGGGCCCAGTCCTTTGTTTGCACGCAGAAATCTTAAAGGATGAGACATCTTAGAATTTTGGAATATGGCTTTTGTCTGCCTGTAGATTACATTTTCTACCCCCTGCTTAAATTCTTTTAATTGCACTGCAGTAGCTTTCAGCAACTTGGTATGTGATGTATCTACCTGATATACATAGTTCCCTATGACTGTAATTTTTAAGGGTGCCATAAAATTGAAATTTTTTGTTAAATACTGTTGTGATTCATGAAATAATACTGTCCACATTTGTGTCAGCTCTTTATCTAATGACTCTTAAAAAGATAATCCATAGAGAGAAAACAGATCTCTCTTCCTTTCTTTCTGGATGTGTATTTCCAAATGTTTATGCAGTAAGGCAGCATAGTTTAGAACTTCTGTGGCCCCAAAACTGTTTATTCTAATAGTCAAGTGGCAAGGAAAAAAGGTTTTCCTACAAGCCTTATGGTACAGTGATTATGAAAAGATCAGCATCCTTCAGACAAGGAGGCCTCAGAAATAAAGCCCCCTGTCCTTAAGGTGCTCTTACTCCTGTGCTATTTTAAGAAAGGTGTACTCTAGTTGCACTCGCTGTGTTTCTGATGAAGTTCTTTATGTTCTGAAAACTAAGATGTACATATTGTGAAGCATTCAGCTCAGCATATGGCTACTCATCCCAAAGATTACTGAATCACACAAAAAAAAGTTGTCCATAGGATCTGAAAGTAGACAAGGTATGAAGTTTCTCCTTCAGAGGCACCCTCTCTCTTTTTACTGGGTGGGGATCAATTAACATCATTCCCAGTCATCTAGAAAAGACCCATTTGATAAACATTGTACTGGTCACCTTGGAAGTGTACAGGAAGCCATTTCAATTTTCCTTCAGTAACGTAACACTGAGAGAGGCTTTCCTGTGCCTGGCTTTCAGTGCTCCACGACACATGTCAAAATACGCTACATAGTTGAAAAGCATAAAAATGAGAACCGATGTGGAAAAGACATATCAAGTTCAAAAGTGTGTTGTAGGTCTCATTTCCTTTCAGAGCTCAGTTACTTCAGAACCTCATGCATTAGCTTTGTGATTACAGTGTTCACTGGGGAAGATTCCCCAGAAAAGAGGCAAAGCTGCACTTCCTATTTCTGCGGACTGTGATTTACTTCGTTTAAAAAACAAGAAAAAAAGAGAAAGAGAAAAAAGAAAACAGAAAAAAGAAGAAAAAAGAAAAAAGACAGAAAAAAGGTTCACTAGGATAGGTAGAATCTGTTGACTCATAGACACAAGTGGCAAAAGCCACCAGCAGGGAAGGAAAAAAACTACGTTCTAATTTTCGATACAGGGGGAGATTATGTATTTTACATTACACATAGTGAACAGAGTGAATCATTTTTGAAGCTCCCTTACTCACAGCTGAATATTCTGATCATTAGGCCATAAATCAATGTGAAGATGATAATTTTCCTTAACAATTTTATTCTCCACTTCACTGAGGAATTTAAATATGTGATAAATTTTAAATCCAGAACATGTAATATTAAAGTTGTGCTTTGTTTGAATAACAACTTCTGTTGTGCTTAGTTTCATTCATGCCCAAAGGCTTTCTTCTTGCCATCAGTTTTTTTTTTAATTTTTATTAGTGAAAGTGTTTTCACCTGTGTTGCATTTGTTTCTAATGGGGTCAGTTGTCTCATTCTGCTGTACCTTCTGTCCCTTCAGATTATATTCTACATCTTCCTCTATTTCTATTCTATTACCTTTCTATTCTACTCCTGAAGTAGTTTCAATGAAAACTGGAACACAAGCTGCCCTAGAAAGAATATTCAATGATCATATGAAAAAAACCCCAAAGAACTGCTAACTAAAAGAAATGTTAATCTTTTTAGGATGAGTATTTGGATATTATTACAATTGTTTCTGTTTTCTTATTCATCTAAATCTTTTGATGGTAGGTATTTTGCTTCTTAAGTGTATAACTTTATTTCATGAGTAACCTTTATATTTTTCAACCTGAAAAATTCTAATATTAGCAATTTCAAAGTCTTTCCCCAACTTGGATTCTTTCGTCTTTGATGTCTCTTTATGAATATGGGATTAAATTAAACATTGTTAATGAATGGAATTCACTATGAAAGTTTTCATACTTTCATAGGTATGAAAAACAGGAGATTCAGTTCCTGATGGCAGTATATAGACTTTTTGTACCATGGCAAAAATATATTAATTTTTTTAAACCCACTTAGAGTGGGTTTAAATTTTTTATCAATATTCACTTCTGTTTTCCTGCAGCGCAAGTTACTGTCATCATATATATTCCTTCATTGTCACGTTCTGGTTTCCAAACTCTACTTTATAAATACCTCAAGAGTTACTTGTACTGGGAAGGTGCAAGAGATGTGAGGTCCCAGTTTTCCCTGCTAGTTAAAATACATGTGCAAAAGATCAGTACAGCAGTAAAGTTAATGGGATAACTCAGAGTATATAGTTACAATTCTCCTAAATTCCTGCATTGAGTCAGAGTCTTCTGGAAGAAGCAGGCATTGACTGAAAGGGAAATCTCAGCACAAGGGCTGAGGATGTTGTCTGAAAGTGAGTAGAAGAAGGAGATAAGGAGATAAAGTTAGTGTTCATTTGCTTTGATACTGGTATTATTTGTTCTTTGAATATTTTGAGCAAAAGTGTTTTTAGAGGTATAAAAATAAGCAAGCATCTAGGTTTTCTGAACATTAATACTTTTTTGCTTTAAGGGATGACATGTATTAATATTATTTTTACACAAAACAAAGAACTGAAGGAAATCAAAAGTTATTGGTTTTTTCAACAGATGCAAGAATTTGGTAAAGCAGAAAAAAAGACAGTATATGATTATATTATTTTATTTTAGGATGGAAAAAGTACATATTGTTGATATTGAAATAGCCAACAAACACTATTTTGCTATATTTGTGAAAAAGCACTTAGCATCATATATTATTAGAAGGTTGCGATTTGAAGATATTTGAAGCATTATTGTTTGACATCATTTTTATTCTGATTCTTACATAAAATGAGAATGACATAAATGTATTTTTGCAGTAAAATAAGATATTCACGCTATATTGTAGAGCAGCTAATCAATAGGCAAAACTTTAAGGTATAGAAGATGGGAAAGGAGGGTTCAAAGTTTTGAAACATTGCCATTTGTCTTTTTTTTGATATACAGTAGGGTTAGGAAAATGACAGCTGATAGAAAGTTCACATAACATGACATTTATTCAAATATAGTATAAGAAAGACTTATATCTAGTTGTTCCTTTAGTTCAAGCACTTTGCAATTCCAAAAAGAACTTATGCATTTACACATGATTATTTTAAAGATCCCTATTATTGATATTATGCAGCTGACTACGTTCATTTGATAGTGAGCAATTTATATAACTATCAGTTGCAAAGTTACGCTAATCTGTCAATTCTGTTAAATTTTTAAGTCATATTGGAAAACACAGGAGATAATTAAGTTCTGGTTTAGCTCTATTTTATTCTGGTAATAAGTAAAATATATTTTATCTGAAACTGTGTGTATTAGAAATACTCAGACCATGATGGTATTTTGGTGAATGTAAATTCAAATGCAGAAGGTTTTATGTTAAATTTCTGCAGATAATTTCTTAGCCATTGGACTTCATTTTGTAAAAGTTAGAATGGCCAGCAAGCAGCAATTCCACTCATAGAGCTTCCAAGGTCTTGGAATGTATTTTCTTTAATCTTTCAGTTTACAACAAGGGGAAAAAAATTGCTTGAAAGTTACCAAAAATTTTTTTTCTGTATTACTTTTTAAAAAGAAACCGTAATTTAATAGGGATTAGCTTCATCTTAACTTAAAGTGTAGTAAAAGATATGATATAAAAAGTGTAGCAAAGAGCTCTTAAAATGAATCAAAGTTCTGTAATTCAAGGGCACTGCCTACCTGTGCCACTGCTGTCTTTGCAGGGCATAGAGCACTGATATATGCACTTATTCTGGACGTCACAGATTGTCTTGCCTTTACTGAATGAAGGTGTTTCTTCACTGTGGTTTTCAAAAACTATTGACTAACCATGGACTGCTGCTGCAACAGGTACAAAATGCACAGAGCTGATCTGCTAACAAGAGCTCAAACTGGCAACTTGTGAGTGCATTGTCTCAGTAAGAACCAAGCTTTTGCTTTGTTGCCGCATTTCAAACTTTCTTTTGCTGGGTGACATCCCAGAGCTCTTGCCAGTGCGATTTTAAAGAGAGCACAAACAAGTTATCTGTACCACCCTGCTTGAAGGGTGCAGTCCAGAGCTCCTTCCAACCTATATTATTCTGTGATTATATGGCCTATCAAATGTAAATGCAAAAGCTTTATTTTAATACTTCTTGAGCTGGATTAGAAATATACACATCTTTTCCCTGTATTGGAATACATATAATCCCTCATCCTAGATTTTCCAAAGCTGTTCAATGGTCTATACAAGTTTTACTTGGTTTTATTTGTGGTTTGAACATGTAAAAATATCAAAGCCAGATAATACTAGACTTCCTCTGACATTTTGCAAGTCTAAATCACACAGATCCCATGCCTTTCTGTTTTCAGATGAGTTACACTGAACACAGGTCAGTCTCTTAGTATGTAATTTTCTGATTACTGCCTTTCATCATGTTCCCTCTCAGTCTTGTTACTTATTTATTGATTACCCCTCTCTCCAAGTGAGACTAAGGCCACACAGAACTGATACTTTTTAGGAAGTGAAAGTCATTCCTTAATACTATTAAAGTCTCAAACCAAGCTGATTTTTCATGCTTGCCCTGCTAAACCATTTTTCAACAGTTTTGACAGTTTCTTTTTCCAGTCTTCCTCTGTATTATGCAGAATCTTTAACAAAGATGAATAAAAACAGCATGCATTTTTTCTGTACTTCTGCAACACCTCAGTGGTGGAGTGGATCTGTAATGATCTATAAGATCATTATACAACCCTGCATGAAAGTGAAGCTGTCTATTTTATTTTCAGACATTTTTCAAGAACTGATAGGACCAAAATAAACTTCTAGTCTTTGTTCACTTGACCTCTGACGGAAGGCCACGTGCTACTTTATGATAGCAGGTTTTGCTAGTGATGGCCAAAGACAGAAACTGGGGAAGAAGATATGAGCTGGATACCTCCAAGTCCCCAGTAAAGCTGGACAGAAAACAAATTTCTTATTCTGAAAAAAAGATTTTCAGTTTCAAAAGAACTTGCACTGTGCTTAAGGGTGAAGACAGCCTGTGGAATTGTGGCTGAAAACATACAGGGCAATTCCTTCTCTAGCGTAGCTAAGGCTTACACAATGGAACTGCAGACTGTAAACTGGGATCAGCATCTCTAGCAACGAAGGATCATTGTTCTTGTGTTTATGGCTTTCTGCACTTCTTCATCTGAAAAAAAATATCCCTTGATTTCTTTTATGGCACCTGATATGTTCCCTCAAGAAATTTTTTTGTTTAAATATTCTGATATTTTCTAAGTTTAAAAAAAATCAACTTAAATACCACGAAGTGGAAAATATATCCTTGATGATGATTCACAGCTTCATTTCTGTGAAATTATATAAATGTGCATATGCACAGCACAAGGTATATATCTGAAGATGGGAAGGCAATTTTCAGTCAACAAAGAGATTTTTAAATTTCCAAAAGAAGTTTTGTGTTTTCTCCTCTGGGTAAACAGGGAAAACATCTCAAAGTAGATGAAGATGCTGAATATAAATATCAGAAATACATCAAAGGAAGAAGGTTTGGGTAATGGCTTATAACAAAAACTCTAGGGACGAGAAATTATCTGTTTTCCTGTAATATTTGCTACCTAAGCAAAACAAGCACCAATTTTATCACACTGAAGGAAATATCTTTCGTCGTATTAAAGACCTATGAGCTGTTTTTATGGCACTGGTAAACAATCAAAGAGTAGTTTGGGCTTCTGTAACCTCATAGTTTCTCATTAAAAATGTAAATAAATGGCTTCCCGTAAAGTAAGAAAAGAAGATCAATGCTCACACGTAATTTGTACAGCAACATTTGCTTATGCAGACTAATGAAATATTTTAAATGACAGTAAGAAAAGCTTATGTCAGTATGCAAACATACATTGAAGACTTGCAGGATCTATTACCTGACTTGATCAATGCAACTTTTTTGAAACCAAAATGACCACAAAAAACACAAGTGCAGAGTAAAATTGTATATGATGCCACAATTATATAGGCTTGGCTGTATTTCACTTAGGTAATCAGTCTATTCTCATGTTTTAGAAATTTCTATGCAATTAATTTTATTCTTAGCCAGTGCTCGGACTCTAAATTTTCAGTGTTTATTAGCTAGGATTGTAATCACTTTGTGCTCACACATCATGAAGTCTGAAATAACTGAAATCAGTTGGTAAAGAAAAATAAGGAAATGCCCAGACTTTGCTCATTATTTTTCTCTAGAGTGTATTTACAGATGATCCACTCCTCTCTGTTTCCACCGAAAAGCTTATCTATATTTCTGTTCAACTGTTTACACTTCTTCCTTTCTATCTCCTTTTACTTTGAGCTATTATAAATGCTACTACAAAATAACTTACTGTGTCAATAGCCTTGACCAAGACCTACTCCTTAGACTTATAGTTTGTTCTCCCATTTCCCTCTGTGAATGGAGTGAATGGAAAGTTCACATTCTCACTTTCAGACTGGCATTTAGCTAATTTTTGGTTCCTCTCGTTTCTGTCTTTCCCAGCTAGCATGATTTTTCTTCCATTGCAGATCTTCCTCTCACGCCTCTTTCATGAAGTTTCTTACAGATACCTGTACTTCTTCAACTCAGGTCCATGTACCTCCATCTCAGTGCCTTTCAAGTATTCTTTGCAAAGTCTTTACTCCAGGACTCCTCACAAGAGAGATGGTAGGGAGAAAGAAAAGGAGGAAGAACACAGAGGGACAAGTATTCACCATGAACAATTATTGTAATTTTTATCAAAGAGTTGCCTGACTTTCTTTACCTTTTGCAATAAGACGATTAATTTCAAGCAGAGGAGAGAAATAAATATGAGATGGAAAAATAGCAGATTTCCTGTAAATACTAGTAAAAAGTTCTGTGGAAATAAAAAAATGGGTAGTAGACTTCATACTGGGTTTGATTACAAGTTCAAAATCTTGCTCATATCTCCATATTTCTGCTAAAATTATAAAGTCCTATATGTAGGTATTTCATCCTAACATCCCTGTAAAGCTCTTAACACATTGTGGTATTTGAGACAGATTGGCATAGGCTCTGTTCATTTTCAACCTGCAGCTGTGCTTAAGAAATTGTGCCTTAGCTTTGGTTTGGTTTAGACTTCTGCTTTTTTACTGCAGAGGCACCAGCAGAATAAATACACAGGTTAGACTTGTTAGAAGAGGAGGGCAAAAGAGACATTGGAGGAATGCATTTTGTGAAATGGGTATTGATTTGGTAATAACCTGTTTTAATTGCATGGTAGAAGGAAAATGAACACAATTATTGTTCTGTGGGTAAAGAAATGCCTTTTTTATGTTTGGAAACAATTCCTAACACAGAAAAAAAATATATAAAATTTTATGAGGATCTCTTCAAGGGATTTAAATGCAAATTAGCCCTGATGTATTCTACATATGTTTCATGCCACATAACAAAACTACCATTAGAGAAAAATAAAATATACTAAAAAGAGCTGCTTCAGCCTTCAAAACTAGTTAATCAGGTATCACAGCAGTGGAGATTAATCAAAGATTCCTTAATTGGTAGTTAACTGGACTATATGTTTTGAAATATATTGTCTTAGTTGTAGTAAGCTGACTGAGAAAAAAAGAACACCATGGTTTAGCAGAATACAGATTTCTTAAATGAGGTTAAAGTGAGATGTTAAAAAAAAGTCTGTGGGCTGTGGTTTCAGTAGACAGCAATCTACCTCACTTCTTTCTTTCCCTTCCCTTTTCTTCTTTTATCCTGAAAGTTCACATCAGCAGGGTTGCTGTGTGGATACAGATAACTGGTCTAAATTAAGGTTCTTCAGTGCTTCTTAAAAGCTGCTCTGCAACAAAAGACACCACAATGCCAGCAAATATTAGCATGTGTTTCAGAGCCAAACAGTGATTACAGCTCTGCCAATTAGAACTGACTCTCAGTTTGGGCTTAGGTGCTACATAGTTATGCCAGGCCTTTTCTGCAGTAGTTCTTTTGGATATGATGTGGTGTCTTTTAGATCCTACTGTTTATTTTGGGTCATGGTGTGTTTTGAGAGAGCTGCACCACTGTCTTTTTCCTTCCTCTGTCATGTGATGTTGCTCACTGTGAAATAAGAAAGACAGAAACCTGAATTCAGAGGTGAAATATGGTTAAATTGCACATTAAAATGAACATTGTTGAATTTTGGCTTTTCCTCTAATACCTAGGGGTTGTGGGCTCAGCAAATTATCCAAGGGGGTTTTGTGGTATCATTTCTTTCCTCTTTTCCTATTTAATTAGAAGAAAAGCCTAATTTATAGTCAATGTGGACTACCACTACAGCTCTATAATTCATGCAAAATGAACTTCTGCTACAACGGTTTCTTTGAAAGCTATCTTGCAATAATTGTTCAAATTGTTTTTGTGTAGGAGTAATGTGGAAATTTTACGATTATGTTTTAATTGCTTTAATATAGGGAAGGCAGCAAACCCACAGTCAATTGCATATATTTTGTAACTCTTATTATTAATGCATTTTTTACTGTAGAATTGCACACAAAAGGAGTGTAACAGGCCACACAGCAGTGATACACATTACTTTGGAGAACATCTACTTCCTTCCCATCTAAATGCTTTAGCCTGTTAAGTTTCTTTAGATATTTCTCACCCTGAACTCTTTTTAATTGTAAGATCTACAGTACTGGTTTTGCCTTTTAAAAAAACCCTCAAAACATTTTGTACTGAAAAGTAATGTCAATTGGTTTTCTTCGCAGTTTACCAAATACTTAAACTTTTCCAAATTACACTTTTGGAGCTCAGGCATGTGCTAGAATGCAACAGCCACAGTTAAAATACATAAAATTCGTGCCTGTATCAACATTTCCCACTGGCTAAATAAGCAACCCCATTACAGAATATGAATTTTACTGAGGAACTGGAAACTGAAATCATTGTCAGATTAATAATTTGAGAGCTTCAGTTTCCCTTATGAATGTGTGCCTGAAACTGTGATGGGTTTATACAAAGCATGAAAGTGATAACAAGCACATCCAGACGACATCCAGTTTATGTTGGAGAACTAAAAATATGGGCATGGAAGAATCATAGACAGAAAGAAAAGGTTCTGGCTGGGGCTTCTGTTAAAAACTGCCCTGAAGGCAAGGGTAGCTGAGGTTCATTTTAACAGATCCCTTGTGGCAGATTACAGTGAAACAACCTGTGGTTATAAATATACGTATCTGCAGCAGGTTTATTTTAGAAAAAAATGGTTGCAGCAGAAAGGAGTTATGTAGCCGTTTTGGTTATTATCTGTAGAAATGCAACAATAAGTCCAAAGCAATGGATCCACAATCTTTATCCCTTGCCAGTGGGGGAAGCCCATGAATCACCAAGTTCAATGGGTAGATATACATTCAGGTATCTCCCCTGGGTGGGGGAGTTTTACACTGTCTGATGTAAGGTCCCAGGAATTAGTCTGGGCACACACTGGGGGTTTTTTTGGTGGTTTATGACCCCTTCTAAGACATGCCAGTGTAGTTCAGCCAGTTATGCCCCATCAGAAGGGGCATGAAGAGTTTGAGGCCTATTTGTGAATACGAATGTTGCAATACCTGCCCCAGGATGTGGGGGTGGGGGATTTTTTCATGTGAGCCAGTTGTGTGAGGGAGGACATTGGCATGATACAAAGCACTGTCCCAGCTATCAGGATCTGCTTCATATCAGCCTTTTCCCATATCTGGCTCAAAACTGCAGCTTGCTGCTAAACAAATGTTGGTTTGTCATTGTCATCCTGTGGTGGGTGCTTAACCCCTCTGCACCTGAGCTACTCTTATGCAGATCATATTTTTTGACACCACACATCCAAAATCTCTCCTCCTCCCCCACTTCAGTCAGGGATTGCAAACCTGGCCTCAGCAAAGCACCTGCTGCTTTTGCAAATGGCCAATTGTTTGAGTCATTGACCTTTAGCATTTCAGTCTCTCACAGTTTCTAACAGGGTTGTGCTGAGGAAGAAGATGGAAAAATACGTAGTTTGATTTTTCGAGGTTTTGCTCCTTAAATGAATCAAGAATCTAGTTGGTAAATATTTACCCGTTACCTTGTTGTACAAAATTGTTAAAAGCAGGCATTAACTTTCTGGAATCAGAAGCGCTGCATATAGACAGCTGGATCCAGTGAGTAGCTGTCTGCTCTCAGCTTCTAAGGAAAGTAATAGAAATTTATAGCAATCTATATTTCCCAGGGTAAATGTGGAAGTGTCTTTTAACTTCCTCCTGGAAAAAATGAAATGGAAGCACAGCAACTCCCACAATAAAAACTGAGTCCACTGCGAGCTCATACACAATTTCCTGGCTATACTCACCCCAAATTAAAACACAGAAATTAAGGAAACTAAGTACCTCTTAGAAATCTTGCCTTTGACAAAATATTGTTCATTCAGAGTTTCCTATTTATCTTAAATATCCTAAATATCACTCCAGTTTAATGACGGTCAAAAGTAGTTTGAAAGTAAATTGTGTACTGCTCAAACACCCCAATATGTTTTCAAAATTTTCATGCAGACCACATTTTCTCTTGTCTCAGTTTCCTAATTTTTATTTCTAAACATACTGACCAGTCAAAAAGTAATCAATTTCCTTTGTGTTCAAGTTTTAGCAAATCAGTATTTTAATGTGGAAACATATTCTATTGCAGAATTCATGGATAACTAACTGCAGAAAACTTTATTGTATTTGAAGAAAATTGTTTGCTATATGAAGACAATCTAGTCCTCCTTTCTGCAGTTCCAACAAAAATACATGGGATAAAATTTCTGGGGATTTTTTATTCCTAACTCTGTGCTTACTGTTGAGATTTTTTTCTATGTTTTTTTCTATTTTTTACTTATGGCTGCTACTTTTCTGTAACTCAGCCTGAGGCTTTCAAGGGAGAAATTCTAGGGGGAAGAAAATGTGGATTGAGAAATGAAGTCAGAGCAGTAATTGATATCAGGCAAGCAGCTCAGATCCTAAGATTACTGCACAGTTCACAATGAAATAATACAAATATTCTTAGAACTTTAGGGAGATACATTTTTAGCACTGTGATGCACTGTGTGGAAGCAAGACATGTAAATGTAGCAAAAAAGGGACATAGCAGTATTTTATTTAAGTTTCAGCATAATGGTGACAATGGAAGTAAAAAGCTGAAATAAATCTACATAATTTTCTTTTTCATGAGCTCTGAGTCAAGTGCATTCTGCATTGTAAAATTTCAGAGTATCTTTTGACTTGAAAAATTAACTGTTACTTCGTTGTACATAATGAAGAAAATAAGATTATTTGCTTTTCACACTGTTAATTTTGGGGAATTGCACTTTGAAATATGTTTCTGAAAATCCATTGGAACTGGATCATGTCCTTAATTTTCACTTCCAAATCCCTGGCCCGTGATTTCCAGAGCAGTAGATTCTTCCGCAGCTGTCACACATAGCTGTAAGTCTGGCATTTCCAGCTATAAAAGCTGAGACCAGTAGAGTCTCTCACTGAGAGCTGAGACAGCTGTACAGCCAAGTCATCAACCAGTGACACTGGTAAGACAGCAGTCTGCTGTTCCTGCTGGGCGTGCACAGTGCACATCTTGCCTGCTGGTCTATTACTTTCCCAATGACTCCCTATGTGCTTGCTTCCCATACTTTATTGATAGGATCCTTTGAATTCTCATGTTTGTTTTCCTGACTAGAGCTTTAACCCGTCTTCCCCTCTGCTCTTTTATAGTCTGCTATGCAAGACTGCTAGCAGACATTTCCCCCCCTGTATTTTCTGACTCTACTCGGCATTTTCTAGAATCCTCAGTCCAACTTTCACTCAATTTCTTTTTTGTCTGTTTGCCTTTTGGTAACCTGGATCACTTTATTGCAAAATTTTCTAGGTCTTGCTCCCATAAGAAGTTGTGCATGTTTTCCCTCTCCCTCTCCTAAGCACTCTCATTCTCCCAGTCCTGGAAAAAAACTCTTCATTTCTTCTGCTTCTTCTTACTTCCTTCCCTTTCAGGACTTGTCATGAGCTCTATGAGAACTTTATTTCCCCTATTCTAGTATTCTTTAGGCAGAGAGTTATTTAGGATACCAGTTTCTTAAATTTCATTGAAAGAATAATGGGCCATTAGAAAACTCAATGGTCTACTGGGAATTACAGGTATCCTTGCTAGGATACAAAATCCTTAGCAGCTATGTCCATTAATTTATCATTTCTGATTTTCTTCGACAGTCCTGCAAAACTATCCATCACTTATTTCTCCATTGTTTTGGAGTGCTCCTTCACTGATCATAAAACACCCTGCTCTGCTAAACATTGACCTTAATCTATTATTTTCTGTTGCTCACCCTTTTATTCTCCCTGTTTTCTTTAAGTTGATGATGTTTTTCATTGCAACAATAATGGTGCAATCAGCTTGGGCAATGAAGATACAGTTCTGTGCAATAAAATATTCATGCATTACACTGCTGTTAATGTAAATACTGTGCCAGTAAAACAGCATCCCACTTCACTTTGTTCTGTATTTCTGCTGTTGAGCACAAGTTAAGTAAAAGCACTGACTTTATGCTCAGTTATAGAATTTTTCTTGGAAAGCTTTCATACATTAGTGCTTTCACTGTTTCTGGAGGTACAGAACCTCCACATTTCTCAGCCATGGAGGATCAGCAACCTCTATAACAGAGGGAATATGTCTGACAAGCAGGAAAAATTGAATGAACTTGTTTGTGTACTAAAATTATAGCACAGCTAGTCTTGGGTATCGCAGCTCCCCACTAAGGATATATACCTAACTTATCATCATCTTGTATCTTTTCTCAATTTCTACCATGTGAACAAAAGTTCCCTGTTTCATTAGAGCTCTCTGTACTTTGGTTATGTATCTGAGGAATAATTACAGTCATCACCATTGGAATTCCATGCAACTATACTCATGGCCATAGTTTGGGGTCTTTTGCTTTCAGTGCTCCAACCCATGAATGAGAGATCAAGCCTCACGTTACTTTCTGTGCTCTCTGTCTTGGCTGTCTTGGTCATTGACGTAGACACCAGGCTGGATGGGGCTTTGAGCAATCTGGTCAGTCTAGTGGAAGGTGTCCCTGCCCATGGCAGAGAGGTGGGACTAGATAGTCTTTAAGATCCCTTCCAGCCCAAACCATTCTGTGATTCTATAACAGAGCATAATCACCACATCAATGGATATATTTTGACTAAGTAAGATTAAAGCCAAAACATAGTAAAATCTACTTTAAAAAACTTTCAAATTAATCCTATTTTTTTCACCACAGTTCTTCTGTAATTAAAATTCTATTAGACTTGATATTCTGATTACTGTAGGTTCTATATTTCTCCAAGCATTGCTGTAAACTTTTGCAGGAAATAAGATCTTGGAGAACAAAAAGACTCTCCTAAAGAACTTAAAAAAAAAACACAAGAAGCCATATTGGCTATTAAAACACCTTTGCCCAATGTTCTGCCATTAAGAAATACTATAAATCTCTGTTTCTTTCCATCAGAACAGGAGCTGTAAGCACTGTGTCTGATGGAAAAACAAGATGTGGGTGTTGTGGTGAGCTGTGTTTGTGGGTGTTACATATTGAGTAGTTTTCTTATTTTTAGAACATTATTTTAAGGTTGAAAAGTTCACCCAACATATGCTTAACAACTTGAAATACAGCCATCACATTTTCTCAAACTTTCTTGCCTTTACTACAGAAGCTTTAAAAGTATAAGAGCTTCAAATAACTTTTTTTCCCTTTTGCAACATTCTTCATTCCTTCAACATGGGAGATGAATTTACTTTCTGCCTCACAAGTTTTCTCACATTTTAAATGTTCCCATCTGTCACACATGCATTTTTCTGAAGATTAACTTCTTCCTTTTCTTTCTATCTTTCATATGCCTCCTCTGTTTTAAATAGGGAAAATATTGAATTGCTTTCTTTTGAAAATCCGCTTTAGCTATTCCTGCTGTTCCATTGCTGAATTATAGATAGTTTATGGCCATTATTTTGTTTCATCTCACATGTTAAATGGCATAGAGATTTATTACTTTACTTACTTACTCAAAATGTTCTCACTTGTTGATATGCAGTATTTGGGTGGTAGATCTCAAGGGACAATGTGTGTACAGCATTCAGTGGAAGCAGATATCACATTCAAAATTAATTTAGTGCTCATGAAAAATTAACATGTTTGATTTATATGGGTAATTGAGAAATATAGTTTACAATGAACTAATTTTTATGTCTTTTTGTTTGTCCTTCCAGATTTTGTGTTGTTGCCATTTTTTAGACTACAAATGTCATTGAGATATTGAGTATCTTGGTACCTATGAGACATCCAGAACTTATGGGGAACAGGATTATTTACCCTAGTTTAATGGACATATCCCTTTGTCTGAATAGAAATTTCAATATTGTTCATGGCTCCTTCATTTTCATGTTACTATTAAATGTTGCCTATAATATAGCTGCGTCTTGAATGTCCTCAGCTTTGAATAACAGATGATCATTTTAAAATAAATAAAATAATTCTAAAAACAAGGGCTTTTTCTTTAAACTTCATGCAATGAAAATAGTAAGGGGTTAAACTGTATGTTTTTCAGTCTTAAGCATGACCTTTGCATTATCATTTAGTTCTATAGGGTGTCATCTCATGGAACTGTGTATTTTATTTGCTTAAGGCCTTACAGCAGTATTTACTAAAACTTTCTTATTTAAGGGAAAAATCTGTTAGTCTTCTGATAGATGAGTCTGCTTTTCAAGATGCTAGTAGGCAGTTTAACCAGAAAAAATCCCGTTAAAAATCTAGTACACATTCTCATGAGGAATAACCTTGGACAATATTTTTTGAAATTATGCCACAGTAAGCCATGCAATTCAATAGTTTGTATATTTAAAAAGTTATGCATTGATAATATTTGCCTAAGGTTGTATGATTTTGCATATATTAACAAGACTCAGTTGTGAATCCCTGTCTAATAATAATAGTCTTTGACACTTGTCGAGTCTTGTTCTACAATGCTGGCTGTGTATGCTAACATTTCGGTGGGATTTGCACGATTCTTTAGTATTGTTATGCGTCCTTGCTAGGTGACTTTGCAGGCATATCAAATTGGCAGCAATAGTGTCTTGAAATTCTTTTTCTCATTTAGAAAATGTTTATGACAATGTTTTTGCTGTTCAGAAAAACTATTTATGCAAAGATCAAAAATTCCAGTTTGATCTATGTATGAATATTATTTGTTTCTATTTTACCTGAGAACATTTTACATGCATTTTATTTCTAGTATCATATTATTGTGACACTGATGTCTGGGAATTTGGCCATCATTTGTATAAAGATGTTCAGAGACCATGCACAAGACAGACTGAGACCTAGAGCTATGGTCTCTGTCACACAAATATTATAAGTTGCCCAGTCTGACTGTTTCAGGTAACAGTAATCTCATGAATCCAGATGGGAACAACATGCTAATAGCTTTTGGGGCTGATCACTGTGACAGGTTTGCTAGTTTTTGTATGAATGTTGTGAAACAACCTCAGGCTCTTATTATGATCCTTCTGCCTCTTTTGAAACCACAGGCAAATGGTTTTAATGGTGAGACTAGATGCAGTTGTTATGAGAGTTTTGACATAATTTTGGGAGCCCTGTAACTCATTTATCTTCAGAAGTGTTTTAAAAAGACTATAGTTGAGCTACATTTGTAAGTCATCTGAATCATATCAGAGTTTATATATTTTATTTGTTATTCTGTCACTTTCACAAGATAATGACATTTGGGGTTTTTTTAATATTATATTTAGAGAATATTAGACTCATGGTCATTTATACTGATTTTTTAAGGTAGCTCACTTAACATTAAGTTATGTAATTCTGATTCCACATGTAGTGGCCAGAAGATATTTCTGACAGCATAAAGATGACCTTGTAGCTCTGTATTGGGCATCAAAAATTGAGACTGTTATGGGAAAACCAGGGAATAATACTGTGTTTTTATGGTGAATGATGCTTATTCAACAAGCATGGTAATTTACCAAGGAGGATCTTATTTTTAAGAATCATATTCCTGCTTTAGAATCACAAAGTCCATTCCCACTAGATATGTTTTTCTGTGGCACAGAATATTTACCTTTCCTGATCAAACAATAGAAACAGTCAGTGACTTTTACAAGTATCATTGCCTGAGGCCAAGTGGACTCACTGACAAGACGGCTTCCCATTAAGTTTTCAAAACATATAGGAGGCATTCCATGAGCTCAGAACTATACTTCAGAAATACCTTTGAGCTTAACAGCGGTATGACAATCTCACAAGCAAATTTTCTACCACTGATGGGTTTTGGTCAATAGAGATTAAATAGAATTTGACAGAGCAGCTAAAAAATAAGAGACCTTTTTTCATTATCAACTACTTATCATTGATGCTGTAAGGCTAAGAGAAATCTTGGAAAGTGTAGTGAACTTGACAGCCGTGATGGACAGAACAGAGATATTTTGCAAAATTTTAAAAGCTTTGTTTGTGGATTTTTTAAAAAAACATCTTATATTATTTTTGGTTGTCAATTCCTGTCACGAGCAGTCAGATAGTAAGCCAGATTAATTGAATGAAATGTCTCTCACCAACTTAGCTTGTTTTGACTAAGATCTTTATATTTGCTGATGAAATACATTTTACACCAATCTAATGTAGTATCTTGAGAGTCAAAGTTCATCTTTTAAATCCTTTTCCAGAGAGAAAAGTGATATATATTTCTATCTTACAGCACCTTATGCCTGAAGCACTGAGAGGAGCAGGGCAATGAAAGAAATTAGTTTCTGAAGTTTTCTTTTGGAAGAAAACTTGCCACTTCTGAAAAGCAATTGCATCTTTTTTTGGTGGTCATTAGCAGGCCCTCTCCTGTTTAAAAGACACACAAAGAATATATCCTCTGTGTCGTTAAAGTATTGGATTCTGCAGAGGATGGGGATAAGTGGACTGCCTGCTGCACTGTATCTTGAGGGAAATTGACTTTTTTAGTGACTACAGTTAAGTTTGAAAGACAGCAGAAAGTTAAGAAATGTCAGCATTTGGTCCTTCTGCCATTCGCAATTTCATTATCTTAAGACCAGAAAGTCAAAGCAAGAATTTGCTATTCCTGAGTAATTTCACTAACCACAGAGTCCTAGAGTTATGTTCCTCTTATTCCATCTGCTAATGTCCCTATGGCTCTTGTTCCCAGATTGCAGGATTATTTTAAATTACTGTAAAAGGCAGAGAGGGGAATACACAGGATTATGAATTCTTCTTTAGCTTACATGCAAAACCATCTGATTTGTTTTGTCATCTTTATCAACTGTCATTAAATTACTGTACAGCAGAAAAAGTAAATGTCCAACATCAAACCTATAGTAAGATATTTTGGTTCCAGGGTAATTTAATTTTCCCTGTTGAGTCATTAAAGCTGTTTCTGTGTCTCATTCTTCTGACCATGCTGACCTGACCAGCAGCCTCTCTGTCTCAGCAGCAACAAGAGCTGGGAACTTAAAGGTCTTTCTACCTCCAGCTGGAATTCACCACAGGCTGATGCTTGTGTGGTCATGCTTTCTCTGCTCTCCATATTTTAATTGGTTTTGGAAAGACAGCTTTCGGATGTATCTGTGAGACGATGTTGACAGTAGCTTCCAGTAGCTTCCTGTTGACAGTAGCTTCCTTCTATCAGGAAGGTAGATTCCATATCAATTAATAATTTTTGTGCTGAGTTATGCTTGAATACCTGGCATTATCTGAAGATAAAATATTGAAAAAGAGCTGTGATTGAGTGAAAAACCTTCTAGCTATTAGTATGTGGGAGTAGGATATTGAGCGAATAAGTGGAGTAAATGTTCTGGCAACATTGAAGAGCGGCATAATAGAGAAGGGAATGTAAGCAGGGGCTCAGAGATAGCGAAAGAAATATTTATAACATAAACATAAAACATTTAAGTTCTTTTTCTGATTTTTTTTCCCCATTGTGCCTGTTTAATTATAGCACAACCTACTTGGATTTGTGCAGCTCTCCATACTTTAATATTTAGAAGATGCACAGTGTTAATGCAATAAAAGATTAATTTAAGAAGAAAATTTTAATATTAAACTGAGTCATGAGATACTGTTGCTTTTATTATGCTTGTCAGTATTTACTTCTGTGATAGAATTTACAGACTCAAGTTAGTAACAAATCAAAACAAAATTTAATTAAAAATTTTAGAAATAAAATTCTATCCATCCTATTAATATTGTTGGATTTCACTCTTACTTTGAAGCTGCTTATGATATTTTTCTAATTTTATAGGGAAGTAATGGATTGAGTTTCAGTTATTCTATAGAAAAACAGATTTCTATTTCCAAGCACTAATTTCCATATCACATAACAATTCTGTTAAACTTTCAGAAAAGTCTACTTGCCACCTGAGAAATGAACTGGATTACTTTGCATAAGCAAGATTTAGAATTTTCCTATATATGACATTGACAGTACTTTAGTAAATGGTCATGTTATCAAGGTGAATTAATTATGAATAATACGTGATTTCTAGCCTGAGATCTCCAGTTTTCAAGGAAACAGAACATGGGAAATATCTCACAGGAGAAAAAAAAAAGTCTGATTTTTTGACACATGGGAATCAAGAGCTTTACATTCTAGGAAAAATGGGTTTAAAGAGCTGCCAGCTCTCTGGTAAATTTCCATATTACCAACCATTCATAATTGTTCTGAATAAGCCCGAAATAAATAAAAAAGTCAACTCTCAAAAATTTTTTCAACTCCAGAGAATTCTGAAAACGTAACAAAATCAGTATACGCTATTTCAGACTAAACCCCAGGCTACCTCCAGTCATCTCAAATTAAAGGTTATTCTATATAGTTTGCAGATGATTTTTGGAGCTGTAATAAATTTTACATAAGGTTTCTCTCCTGAATTCCGACTGCATTGCTTAGTAGTGCACAGATACCCTCCATTCATGTTTGTAAATTTTGGCAGCCTCCTAGGATACGATGAGGATAACTCACTGAAAAAAAGTAAATTCTCTGGAGATTTCCAGTCGAAGAAATGAAGTATTGGTGAGGTGATTTAAAATAAATCACGTTAGCTGAACTTCCGTATTAAAAGAAGTTTCTAGATATTTGTAACATTGGACTTCCAAAATTATCATTAATATATACTATTGTGGCCAAAGATACAGGAAGTGCTTTTTATCAGATATATGTTGGTGATAAAATTAGCAATGCAACACGTTGAAAAGTATATACTGCTAATACCATGATGATTTTTGCCTTTTTATATACCCCTTTTATAAAGCTTTTATGTATCCTCAGTGCGTTTAGCCCACATACTTGTAATGCCTTAAGTCCGATAACTTAGCTTAGACCTGAAATTCCGTTAGGCCAGGGGACCAAACATCCTGGAGGCCTCCAGCTGGAGGTCAGGAAGCCCTATGCTACCCTGAGAAACCAAGGTCCTTTCCAGCACACAGCCTGTAAACTAAGATAGGCCCATCCAGGGGGGAATTCTTCGGAATGAGGGGTTCATTGGAGCCTCTCACTGGGAAATCTTTGATAGATATGTTAATTTGCAAGGCTTATAAATTGTACACATGATTTATCATGTGTGTACATTTTGGGGTACATTTTGGCGCGTATCACCTGGATAAAGTGGTGCACCGAATGATCCTTAAATAAACACGGAGGTAAAAACCCCTTTTTCCCTTAACCGTGCTTGGCTTTTAATTTTAAGACCGGAGAAAGGCAACACTGCCTTCCAGAACACTAAATAAACAGCTTCTGGATTAATTTGGAGATATCTCAGGGAAAAACTCTGGAGTCTGTGTGAAGTCAGAGTGCAGAGATTCTGCAGGGTTGTTTATCCTAACTGGAGAAAAAATGTAAGGGTGAAGTTTTACAGTCACACCTGCAAACAGTCTTTTATTAAAATACTCATTAGTATTCTGCCTCCAATAGTGTTTTTAGATTTTTTACAGTAACTTCTGTACAGACCATAGTGCTCAAAGCCTAGCCTTGCCTATCAGCCAGAGTTGCCTTCAAGGCACAGGCAGAAAAATGGCAGCATTTTTACTGATGTAGCATTTCCTGGGCAGTTCCCAGAATTTATAACTGCTTCCACCTGCCCTAGGGCAATTGAGGACAGGGCAACTGGATGGAGTGAACTGTCAGAAAGAAAGAAGACAGACACCTCCATTCTTTGCCTCTGTCATCCCTGTTTCTTCCTCATGTCCTATTATCTGCACTGACACCTCCCTGTCCGCCCCCATCCTATCCCCATTTGTCTGTCCCAAAGTCAGCGGGGCCAGGGTATAGGAAATGAGCTCTCCTAAATGGATTTCAACCATAGACGGCTTCTTCTGTCTCCTGTGATGTATAACTGCAGTGAAATAGAAATCTCAGCCTCCCCTACACTCAGACTATGAAAGTATTTTGATGGGCTTCTAATGAATGAAGTTTTAAGAAGTGAAGTCCAGTTTTTGCTAGCCCATGGTCTGCATAGTTAAGGTGAATGAGAATTTATTCGTAACCTGCTGAAGAGAACAATAGACAAGTAGGCTATTTAACAATTCAGTATTATGTAATTAAAAATATGGACAGTTGTAAAAGTTTACTGCCTGATGCTCACTCAGTCATTGCTGAAATTTTTGATTCAGAAAGAAAAGAAAAAAAATTGAAAGGAACATGGAGATGATTTTGGATTTGAACCCAGTTTTACACGGTTTTGCTGTGGAAGCAGTCTCCTGATCTATGAGATTATACTTCCTCTTAATCTGGATATCAGAATTCTTTCTGTACTATTGCCCTTAACATGACCTCCAAGGTTCTATCAAGCACATACTGAAATTTATTTTAATCATTACAACATAATATGGTACAGAGGAGAACATTTTGATGAACTGTGGATAATTCTTCTTTGTTCCCATGAAAGAATGTGATAGTCTGCTTCATTTAATACACTCTGCTTTTCCATAACAGTCTTTTTAAGGAATGTAATTAAGATTAGTGACTAGCTTTTCCCAAAGAAGAAAAAGTAAAAGGCACATACATTTACAGAAAGATGCAACAAAAAGGATTTTATTGCCTGGTCTTATTCTAATTGCAACATTTTATAGGTTTTTATGTCTTAATATATTGTGTGCTTTCTGTTTCTTCATCATTAACCATTTTAGCATCTTGCCACAGCAATAGTTGTTATGGAAAATGGTAGCATAAGTACTAAAATAAGTACTGCTTTTTTTAGTTCTGAAACAAAGATGAAGATATAAGTAAAATTTAAAAAACCCCTTGGGTCCACCCTAAAGCTTTTCTTTCTTACATGTATCCCAAATCTAGAGATTTCACTAGGTATAAACAATAACAGTCTTATGAGTAAGAAGCTTTTTAAAGAGTTCAGTTCCAGGTGAGTCATAGCTCTGAATCACACAAAATTATAGTATCTAATAGCTTTCCTCCTAAAAAATAAATACAAAATATATATAAAAAAAAAAGGGCTAAAGAAAGAAAATCAATCTTCTCATTTGACTGTATTTGCATATGAGGAAAACATTAATATCCTATTATAGTCTTCCTCCCTGTGAGCCTGTAAAAAGCCCATAAATTAGATTACTGCTTTTAATCTATGTTAGCAGAAGGCCTAAGGAAAATAGATAAAGGAGGAACTCGTAGAGAAAATTTTAGTTTCTGTCCTCAGCATTTAAGGGAAATGCTCCCCAAACAGCTGTTAGCTGGGAGGAAACCCAAAGATCAAATAGAAACCCAAAGATAAAATTTAAAGAGCTGTTTAACTGACATATGATAGTCACAGGGATGCTGGGACATGTAAGTATCTCAGATGTGCTTGAAAAAACCCACACAGGCCACATGAAAAGAGCTCTCAATTCTGACAGAAAATATAGGAATTTGATACACTAAGAGTTCAATTCTGCCTCCATTACTTAGTACACAATTATTAACACACTGCATTCATTCTGTGCCACAGGTTAATTCTTGAACACTTGTGATCAGACCTAGTGTCCTTTAAAATGATTTAAAAACTGCTAAGTAATATGTGCACCCAATTTTTTTCTTTTTGTTAAATAAGGACACTGCCTCTGTCCAAAAAAAAAAAAAAAAAAGAAACAATGATTCTTTATGAATGGGGAGATAAAGCCAAAAAATTTAAAGCATGAATGGTTTTTTCATATCCGCTTTGAACAGAATTGTACAAAAACTACTGCTATTTTCTAATACATTGTTGATTTACTAAAGAAAAAATAGCTTTTAGGACAAGATAAACAGATTTTGTTCTATGAGCAAATGTATGTAATATGAATAAAAAAGAGATTAAGTCCTTGGGAATTGGATTAAAAGTTACTAAAAATTTTAAATTTGTCTGGTTGGTATTATTTGCCTTCTAAAATAAAGACCAATTTTTTCTTGGATCGAAATTCTCCAATAACAGAACCATCATTTTTTAATTTGTAAGCTAACATTCCCATTATGGAGTAGTTATTTTCTTCAGAGAGTAAGATTTTGAAACCATTTTTGGATACTTGAACTGATATTAATATGGGTTGTTCTCAATATTGTCAGTAGTGTTGCTCTAAATAAGGGCTAATAAAACTAGCACCATAGTATTAAAAGCCAAATGATTTGTTAGAAGACAATGTGCACTACTCCCTGTTCATATTTCTGACCCATTATTTCCTTCTCCTTGAGCTGGTTGGCAGTGTGGCGAACTAGCCAAAGGAATAGAGGAAAAGTTTGGTTTTACTTTATATTTTTATTTCATTGTTTAAAATAGTGGCATTTTTTACGCATAAAAGGTTTTCTGGGTGAGCTCCCTGCAGGGCTGCCTCAGGATCCTGGCTGGCAGCAGCTGTGCAGCAGTTTTCCGTAGCGTTGGTTGCTGCTTAGAGGAACTGAAACTTTGGCTTGGGATGGCAGTTTAACATTGCATATATCTGAGTGTAACTGGAAGCTGCTGCTGAGAGCAGGATCTGTGTGGTCACATCTCAGCACAGGATACCAACTGATGTCCATTAGGCTCAACATATCAAATTCTGCATTTTGCCCAGAACTCTCTGGTCACATCAGTGATGCTGTATGGAGTTAAAAGCTGCACTACAGGTCTCCTTTCGAGGGGCAAATGAGTCCAGGACATCCATTTTTGCTATTGTTTAAAAGAACAAGTAATCAGAAGAAAGTATTTCTTAAAGCTGGGGTTTGAGGTGATTTTTTTTCAGAAAACCAATCAAATTTTAATGAGATGAACATATTTAAATGAACTCAGTGAGAACATGTAAAAACAACTAAAGTCAGAGGTACAGTTTTTTACATGGTAATCAGGAACAAACTGTCTAAAATTATCTGAATCCTGTCAGGTCTTCAAAGACACTGATTTAAGTCCACCAGAAGATGGAGGAAATATCATTTTCGGTGCTTAAAATTTCCTCATTTCTCCAGCTATGAAGAAAGAAATGAATGACAGCTATGACGAAAGAAATGAATGACATCTTACTTTTGCTTGTCTACTTCACAGGAAAAGAACGGAGAGATTTTAGTGATCACAAATGAGGGAGAAATACAGACTGTTGAAATAACTGAAAATATTTACTACCTCACCCAGAGTATCTGAAAGTGAGTGTTAGGCTGAAACAGTTAATTGATTATGTCCACCTTCCTGTGATGTCAAAAACATTCATAGCAATCTGACAGGTATCTGATTAAAATGTCTGTAAAGACAGCAGAGTGGAGCAAGTGTACTTGATAAATGGTTTGAGCTTTGGCTCCCTTGCCATGTCTATTTGCTAGTTCTGTAGCAATGTATGATTTTCAGGATTCATAAGTACCTTGTAAAATTGCATATGATTTTCAAATTATCTAAACTACTAGAAGGAATAAGAACTGCAACACATTAGTGGCTTAGAATCTTCTGAAAAAGTTGCATTACTCAACCACATGGTTTTTTTTATTACCACCTACCTTTTAATAGACTTTTTCATTGAAGTATTTTTGCTTTGTCATTTAAATATGACTAAGCATTCTTCAAAGGAATGTAACAATCTCCTTTATTAAACATTGTTCAAGGTGTAGAAAGCTGCCAATCTCAGGAAAGTTTTTGTTTTGTTTTTGTTTGGTTTGGTGTTTTGGGCGTTTTCTTTAAAGTCTCTACCATTAAAAATGAAAAAATAGCAAATTTTGACATTTTCAACAATTTTACCTTTCTCTTTTGCAAAGTATGTTGTTTTTTACTACTAAAACCTTACAGACTTCTAAGTATATATGATTTTCTACTTGTTTAGCTAGAAACATCTAATATAACATTTTACATGCTGCATTGAAAACAAGGATAAAAAGAAGAAATATAAGAAAAAAGAGAAAAGAAAATCAGTTAATGCATACATGCAAGCATATATATTTCATTCACCATACATTCAACACTCAAGAGTGTAACCTTTTAAAATCCTTTTTCCCAAGGATCTATGTTGGAAGAAGAAGGCTTTGAAGTAGTTGAAGAGAGATTATCCCACCCGCTTTTTCTCTGAGAGGTAATAAACAACATTTGTAGGTAGGTATGAAACCGAAGCCATCTTTTTTGTAACTGTGACTCTTGTGGGTAGGACTCACTGAACCCATCACAGACTGTATGATGCTTGAGGATGTATATCATAAATGTTCCTAGGGAGAGAAAAAAAGTTACAAGCCATGCCTGGGTTAACAAATGCAATTTTAAATACATAATCATTTCAGCCAGCATTTACAAAAGTGTTCACAAAAAGGAAAGATTAGATTTTTTAAAGACTTTTCCTGAACACTTCAATAAAAAACTTTTTTCCCAAGTGACTTACCAGACATAACATGATTTGACAACCTGAGAGCCTTCAGTTTCCATGCAATTTTATCCCAAATGCTAGTTTGACACTTCCCTAAAGTTCTTTGAATGTGATCTGAATGCAACTGCATTTAATGAAAGTCTCATAATACTGAGTTTGAGTCATTGCCAGACCGACTTTTTTAATGTAAACAAAAGCATGTGATGTCTTTACCATCATTTACTGGGAACTGTTAAAACCTTGATTCCATAAAGTATTGAAAGACATGAACTTGAGATCTTAAGCCATTTGAAAGAATAAAGGAAACCTGCATGACTAAAATCAATTGCATGCTTAAATGCTTTTCAGGGTGAGAGCCAGCATGGTTAGCACTCAGCGTCACACTACAGATAACTAATTTTGTATTGACTTTATATATCTTCTTGTGTTTTCCTGCAAGACACTTCTGACTGTTCTCTATTTCTCACTCTGATGAAGTTTAGCAAGTAATTGAGGCCTCTTTCCAGGTCATTCAACAGCTTACACATTGTTGTATGGTTAGTCACAAAAGCATTTCGCTTTTTTTCCTGAGCTGGCATTAGAAGCTCTTCTGACATTGACTTCCTTGCCAGAATAGCTTCTTTTTCCTTTGCCTTCCCTCTCATCCCCCTCTTTATATCTTATTGCTGATTAGAACAAATAGACAACCCTTAGTACTGAATTTAATGCATTAAAGTTATATAATATAACTTGAAAGTACCTGATTCTCCAGCAAAAAATTTACATCTACTTTTGTGAAAATACGTATTTTCAGTGTCTGGTAGGTCCCTTATTAAACTTAAGAGAACTCCTTTTATTGCACAGTTTTCTACCCCTGTCTACAAAAAATTAATTTCTGCATTTGTCTCTTTAGCTCATTGTTTGCTTCTAAAGGGATTGATAGATTTTAAAACTTTTATTTAAATTAAATACAAAATTACTATATTCTGGAGTAAATGCTGCTTAGTATGAGATTATTCTTAGAATATGAATAATATACCTCAGACTTGTTGAAGTTTGGGTTTCTAATATAAACTAGCTTTCTAAACTTCTTTTGTAGCCATTTTATAAGTGGTGTTTCACAACTGTGCAATTCATTTCACCTCTCTAAGAAACCTTTTTTCAGACTATATGATATCTTTCAGATTATACGCTAGATTCCCATAAGCATAGTCACATCTAAGGTCTTAAATATATCTAATTTATTCCCCACATCTCACTTTCTGAAGTGACTGCTACTGAATAGCAATCATTCTGTTTTCTAATTATCCTCACATTCTTGAAAGAAATGAGGTTTGAAACATTTTTCCCCTTCTAGTTTTCAGTTTTCTTCAGGTCGCAGGCTAGGACCTTTTCCCTTCAAAATCACTCAAATTCTAGGGAAACAAAATAAAAATTATTTACAAAATTGTGGTCTTATTTTCCATGTGCTAATCATTCTAATTTCTCAAGGAATTATGTCTAGATCTAACTTTTTTTCTGACAAGGCTGCTTGCTTTCTTATTTATGGTATCTCAAATTTCTCAGTGTTTCACTTGACATGGATTCTTTCAATTTACAATATGTGTCTCAGATCACAGTCCTGCCAGTGCAGGGGGAAGCAAATGCATCACCACAATATGATAAGGCAAAATTCTTGAGAACTTGGAGAAAATTCACCTGATAAATTCCTTCCGTACAACCAGTGTACTAAACAAGTACTTTTCTAGACTGAGAAGTTAAATCACAAGAGTTATTATATAGCATTAAAATGTAATTGTATGAATGATTTGATGCTCCACTGTATATAGTCTTGAGTGCATATGTAAATCTATTACTTTATATCAAATCACATAGTTATATGCTATTCCACATTTTGTAACACCTTTTGTGAATACTTATTATAACACATTACATATTATATATGTAAATATCTTCCTGGCATAAATATACTAACTATTTAACCAAGTATTTTATTTTCAATTTCTTCTCATTATGGAATAAGACAGTCATGTTCACCTGACAGTGAAAAGAAATGACAGATAAACCATTTTGAAACATGAACAGGACATTTTCTGTACTTGCAAATCTAGCCTCAGACTTGCAAATCTAGCCTCAACCTGTCTGGTCTTCTTTTTTCAGGGTATTAGATTACATGATATCTACTTTGTTGCCCACTGTCTCCTTAAAGGATGTTCTGATTTATTGGTCTACAAATAAGTTATTTCCTTCTACTGAACACTTCTATCTGATTATATTTTTTCTCAGACCCATCAGCTTGCATTTACAATGATTGAATGAATTTCTGTTACCTGCAGACATCTTAGGATTAAAAACCCTCCTGTCACTTTGTTGTCTTTTTTTCTTTATCCTAATATCTGTAATGCCTCCCACTTTTGCACTGTTTTAGAACTGAACCTGTTTGCATTAGGCTTTTAGTTCAGATATCTAATTAAAATAATAACTTACATCAAGTATACAGAAGATGCTCAAAGATCGCCGAAATCAGAGAGCATTTTCCTTCCCTAGTTATGCCATTAAGCATCGGGCCTTTTATTTTTCAGTGCTTTCGCTTTTGAATTTCCTGAGCTTTATTTGGGCAAAACTAAAATAAAAATGGTGAAGTAACCAAAGGCATTTGTCAAGGTTATTTATCTAGGTTTGAGCCACAGAGTCAGGAGGTCTGTCACAACTACAGCCATGATGAAGTTTTGGGTTACTTTCTTAAAATAATTACCTAAACAGATACCCAAAATAGAATAGTGAAAAAGTCCTAGGGAGATGTCACCCCAGCCAGCAGCAAAGCTCCAGGCTCTCTCACTCCCCCATCAGTGGGATCGGGGAGAGAAGTGGAAAGGTAAAAGGTAGAGAACTCATGGGTTGAGATAAAGACAATTTAATAGGGAAAGCAAAAGCTGGGCACAAAAGCAAAACAAAACAAAACAAGGAATTCATTCACTGCTTCCCATGGGCAGGCAGGTTTTCAGCCATCCCCAGGACGGCAGGGCCCCATCATGTGTGATGGTGACTTGATTTCATGAGAAGAATCTCTGATCACCTCATGAGATAAGGCAGAGGGCTTTGCATGGAAGGAGTAATAAGTATCCCTTGAGTAAGTATCCCTTGATATCACATCTTGGGCCAAGTTTTCTCTTGATTGAGAAATCCCAGAATAAATTCATATGAAAAGAATGAGTTCACTCCTATAGCAAAAGTTATTAAGTAATAATGAATAAGGGATTGTTGTAGGTGCTCGTCATGCAGGTATAGAGAGGTCACTGACAAGAGACCTAGAATGGTCCAACAGAATTGGGAACAGGAAGAGTCTAGCTGAAGGCATTCAGGCTGTATTTGACTACAAGTGCATATCCTTAGCACAACTTTTCTGCCTCTGTGATTATGATTTATCACCTATGCGCAAGATCCTGTGCAAATTCAGTGGCATCAGAACATGTTGACAACATTGTTGGTCTGGTCCAGCTGAAAAAAACTGAGAGGAAAACTCACTTGATTATATTTGTATTGGACTTCATAGCAGTCTGAATGTACTGCAGACCAAAAGCCTATCAGTTCAGCCCCAGGACATTCTGTGTTCTCCAGGACTTGTGAGAGCCTGACAGCCTGAGCACAGTGTCTCAGCCTGTGAGGGCTGTCTGGCAACTGCCCCTGAGGTGGTGTGTGGGCACATACCGAGGAGGCAAGCTCTGGAAGCGGCCGCTCAGAGTAGTGACGTAGTCATGGACAATAATAATGGGAAATTGCAATTAATAATGGGCAGCTATGGGGACAGAAGTAGCCAGGCTAGTCCTGTCTGGGACAGCAGAGCACCAGGTCATCTCATGGGCATGGAAGCATAGCCCTCTACCTAAAACTGAGTGGTTAGGTAGTGTCTAGCAGCAGGTGATTTATACGCCATAGCAAGACAGAAACAAACAGTTTCATCAAAGTGTGCATAAAAGAGATATTTTTACAATAACACTGCAATTGTTATGAAGAAAAAGCTGTCTGAATAGTATTCAGAGTAACTTAGCAACACTTTCCCTCATCTTTCCTCTATTTCTTCTATATAATATTTCCTTAAAGAAATACTTTCATTTTTAGATGAACTTTCTCATATGGGCTCTGTTACCATCCCTAACTGAGGCCATCTGTCATTTAGCTCATCAGCTCTTACTGATGAAATTGACCCCAGAAGTAACATCTGAAGTCTCTTAAATTTTGGGGCATATGGCATCAATTTGTACAGCTCAAAGCAATCACTACTGGTATCTCATCTGAGTTATTTATTGCTCAAATACCTTGTATTTGTACATATATACTAAAGTCCATGACTACTTCCTTTGAAAAAAATCTTATCCACCTTATTCCCTTAAGGCACTCTCTTCCTTATTTATCATCACTTTGCCCTTGGAGACATCCATGTCTCTAAGAACCAAGGACTCTTCAAGCTACCTTAATGTGAATGTGTGGTACTATGAAATTCAAAAATTATTTTCAGCCTTAACTCTGAAATTACTTTGGTTTTGTCAAGATCCATAGAAGAATACAAAGACAAATTTTATGACTTAATATTATAGTTATATCAGAATTCCTTGACTTTTTTTGGCATGACTCTTCTTAAATTGTCCTATCTTAAAACACATTTCAACAACAGATTGGTCCCAAAGGCATTTTAAATCTTCGGGTTATCTACTTCAGGTAAAAATTAAAATACACTATTATGTGTCTACCAAATAGAGTGCAATGCTTCAGGCATTCCAGCTTGTTGCAAAGTGATACAAACAATATCTGTTTTGTAAGTGCCTTTTTTAATGGAGTGCCGAACACTGTGTGTAAATGTTAGCATAAAGGAATATAAGGCATATGGAGGATTATAAAAAAATATACATGTGAGTTCGTAATAGGTATTTCTGCAAAGGATTTGCTCTTAGAACTGGGAAATAGTGCATAAACCCCTATTTTTTCTCCTCTTCTGTGTTTAGTTTTGCTTCTTTTCAGAACGACTAAATTCTTCTCTTATTTTTGAGATGGTTATTCTTCTCATATAATCATATTGCAATGTTATCTTTTTGGGGGCGTCAGTGGGTGCTTTGTTTCTTTTCTTGGCTGGAAAAATTATCTTCCTGTCCCCTGCAGCCAGCTATGGTAAGTTCCAGTGAATGCAGTAATGAGGGCATAACTGATTAAATGTAGGCTTCCCTCCTGTTAAACTCAGCCAACCAACTGCCTGTCAGTACCTACAGAGTTTTTTCTAGGTTTTTTCTTTCCAAAGGCAAAGGAGCATGTTCTGATCAGTTTGGTTTGGTTTTTTTTTTCTTCATTTCTGCCAGGAATAAATACAGTAATAGACAAGCACAGCTTTGCTAAATTGCAGGGTTGGGTTTGGATATAGGATTGTGTCACTGGTAGCAGGACTTTACCAGCAAAGCATATCTCCCTGGTCATCTGCTCTACCAAATTTATCCTCTTCTGGAGGCCAGCTTCTCTTTATAAAAAGGTGTTGCAATGCATTGTCTCAGCTTTTATAACTGGAACACTTTAGCACTAGAGGAACCATATGTTGCATTGTTACAGAAATAGTAGAATTAATATGTTATACTGTGCAGAAATATGATAGAAAAGATAGGAAATATTAGCTTATACAAACAGTCATTTGCTCTGTGCCATATCATATAAATTCTCTCTTCCCTATTGTTTAGAAAAGAGGTCTGGAAAAATCTGGAAAAGCTAGACCAGAAATAAAGCTAGCAGTGTTAAAATTCAATGAACAAACAGGATAGATTCTCTGGTAGAAAAACTAGAGAACCTCTAAAGATATTGCAGTGGCCATGGAGCCACCTAGATAATAAGTGGTTCTGTCCAGGGAACGTCAGCATTGCAGTGACCAGCCTAACTCTTCTGCATGACTCTTGATCCCATTAGTCAAATTTAAGTGAATAAAATTTGACTCAAAAGAATGTTCCCAGATCGAAGAGTTTCTGTCACCATAATTACAGAATAATCATGGCAGAATTCTTCTCAGAAATATTTGCATGAATAGTCCTTTGTACTTTTTCCAAGATAGAACAACCATCAAAAGACTGCTGTGAATACAGAACTTTTCTAATACTCTGTAACATTCTGTATGACTCTTCAGGGACTTACACAGGATCCACCTTCATGCAAAAAAACCATCCTCTTTTCTTGGCAGAATCAATCCTTGAGCAGCTGCAACGTGATATTTCACGTTGGCCCTTGCTATGAAGCTGCACGTAGCACTGATATGGCACTGACCCTTTTGGCTAGTCCTTGCTAGTCATTGCTCATGGATGAAAGCATGAAAATCAGATGAGAGAGTTTATATATGGGTAGGTATCTATGGATACATATGCATACATATATAGCAGTGTATATGCATATTTAAACATTCACCTATGTGTATCTAATTGCACAAACATGAATTCTAAATAACACAGATACAGAACTTACTACACTGGCCCTTTTTTTTTTTTTCTTTCTAAAATTAAAGCAAATTGACATCTAAACTTTAGCAGCTTGAACACATTTTAAGATTTTGAGAAAAGACTAGATAAATCCTTAATGAGTTTGTCCTCCTATCTTGAATTTTGGAGTTTCAGTTTCTTTTGAAAGACAACTCCTCTTGGTAAGACTACCAAAAACTACCAGCAGTATCAGCATTGACATATTGCTTGTAGAATGATTGCTTGTTTAGATTAACAAAATAGTGACAGTAAAAAGGATTTCTCCATATAAATACATCAGGTATCCAGGGAAGCAAAAGAGGTATATAATCTTAAAAGGATGCTGGCATATGAACAGATATAAAAATATGTACCCAGAATACTTACGGACTGAAAATTATAAGAAAATGTATAAGTTTTAGAGGAATGTGATATTCCAAAAGAATAATTAGGGGAAATAAACCTTACCAGTCTTGAAAAGTAATCTGATATGGGACTAGAAAAAGGTTTATATAGTTTGGTCACATGAGGTAGAAGAAAGCTAGAACTTTATGACACAGAATGTCCTTTCCACACCTGTCTCCAGAAGGTTTTTTTCTATTTCCATTCTTTTTAATATTGTTAATAACTCTCACTATAGGAACAAACAAATAAACAAACAAATGTCTTAGTAAAGATTAGCATTCCCGTGGATGTGCTGTAAAGTGTCCTCTTTTTGGCTAAAATTATTCCGTGCTTCCAATTGCACCTCCCTAGGTTACACACTCATAGTGGAAATTTACTGGGTAAGCAACACTTTCCAAAAGAACGTACCTACAGTACAAACAAGTTCTGCTTGTGTTCTTTGAACCTTGTGCAGCCTTTAAGGACTGACTGGTGGTCTCATGCTTCAGACACAAGGGTTTTTTGGTAAGGTTTTCTCTCTCCCATTATACAGAAGTGTCACTCTCCAATATCGATGTGTTGTTAATGTTTGTATAAGTTATACTGTTAGGAATGTAGAAACATATTTTGCTTAATTACTTTCCCACAATGGGTTTGAAAATTATACTCAAATTCTGCCATTTATGTTGCACTTAAGAGTGCTATGGATAATGAAGCAGAAAGTAAAAAATTATCTGGAAAACAAACAAATAAACAAACCCGTGATGAAAAATGAAATAGCAGAGAGAATGGAAAAACAGTATTACTTAGAGATGGATGAAGGTGCAATATGAAATGAATTAAAAAACAGCTGCAGTATTTTAGGCTTAAATTTTGCTATCTTGGTTTTTTGGAAGATGTGGTGAAAATCTCTCCTACTGTTCCCTTTAGAATAAAAGTACTCCTCTTCAAGCACAGCACACCTAAAATTTCAGATTTTTGAGACTTGTAATTTTAAAATTATTTAGAAACCCTTTTTGTGTGTCTCTGTGATTTCTAAAAATTCTCATAGCTCTGAGTGTTCTTTATCATGAGTACAATTTGTGATATCCTGAGGTTCAAAACTGTATCCTCAAACACCAGCAAAGTGGCATACAGGCATCTAAAACCTGCCTCACCTAGGTTGTAGAAACAAAAGAAAAGGTCAGGTTTCTTGGCCTTTCTGTGTCTGGTTTATGTGGCACTTCTGATCTTTTGTTTTATGTGTCAGAAGAACAGATTGCTTGTTCTGGGCATAGTAATGCCTTTTTAGGATGTTTCTGTGAGCATCTGAGCCTCCTTTCAGACCATTCCTTTGTTCCCTTTCCTGTCTTGTAATTCCTGAAGTGGAAAAAATTCTGTGAATGCTTGCAGCCAAGACATTTCTGCTGATGATTTAAATGCTGCTGAAGAGAAGGACTATTATAAAGCAATATGTATGCTCATGAAGCGTGACTGGTGTAGGATCAAACTCAGAAGATTGTGTGTGGGTGTTCTGCTGGGGACGTGTATTGCTCCAGGTTATATACATACAGAAGCACATCACAGCACCTCTTATTCTGTCTGGGTAAGGGTGACAGGCAGATGCAGCCCTCAGACTTCATGTCTGGTACTTAAATTGTATATATAATGAGGAGGTCTCTTTTCATTTGAATAGCATTGGCTCACACAGGCAAGAGTTACATTTAATGTTAGACTTCAACTGACAAAAGAGCAGAAGCTAGCAGGGATCATCGGAAACCCTAAACTCGTACACAGAAGGACTGGTAAGCTCTGTGACTCTTTTTTCAATGTCAGAGAGAAGGAGATGCATACAAAGGGAGATGGCTTGATTATAAAGGACACAGAGTAGATGCATGAAAAAAAGAGCCCAAATGTTACAGTTAAATTTAACCACACACATGCACAGACACGCCAAAATATTTGGCATAGCATTTTAAGGCAGACAGACCATATGGCCTTCTTAGCAATGCACAGTGCTTTTTGCTGTGTCCCACTTAGGGCAAAAGACACTGTTGTAGTACTAGGTGTGCCAGATGTCTTGTCAGTCAGCCAGTTTCACATTTAACAGTGTTCCCTGCCTGAACTTGACATAAACACAGTGGCACTGCTCACCAAGTAACCAGTTCCTTACTCTAAGGGAAAATATCATTACAACAGAATATATGAAATGACAGGCAACCATAGATCATTCTTAGTGGACAAGGTTCCTTTGAAGAAAAACTACCATTTTGTAATTACAGGAGAAAAATAAAGGCTAACCTCCAAAGCACTGAAAAGGAGAAAGACAGATAGGACAAGTATGTTAATGTTTTTGCCTATTTACCCGTGCATTTAATGGTGCATTTCTCAAGTGCTGTGTCCACTTCCTGGGGTCTGTAGTGCTGGAATAAATTAATCTACCTAAGAAATGGCCTTGCAGGTGAGCAGGATGACAGCTCTGGGTCTAAGGGCTGGCACTGGTGGTATAACGCCTCTGAAATGACCTTCACTCCTTACGAAGCTTCTCTGGAAGATCACCAGTACTGATCATGCGTTTTTGAGGGATCTTTGGCTAAACAGAGAAATGCCAAACATCTGCAGAAGTTTTGCCTTTCACTACCTTAGTAATCAAGCCTCTGACTTCCAAGATGACAACACATATGCATTGAAAGCAAAGAAAAGTCAAACCTCATTCATGAGGTAGTCTGGTAGTTTTCAGGAGGAAATCCACGTATTTTTTAAATGCTTTCTATACTTACATTAAGCTAGTACAGTCAGTGCTAATGGAAAAAATGGCTTAAGGAGACCAAATTTCTTTAAAATTACATTCACAGTTACAGACAGACACATCATATTTCCCACTTTCATTGAAGGCATCAGTTATGCTCAGATTTGATGGTTAAATATAAATAATCATCAATTTTTTAAACAGAAGACATTACAGCTCAAAACTTGGTGTTCTGAAAGTTTCACACCCTGAATGATGTGAATGAATTTGTAGCTTGAAACACACATTAATTTCTGAGCATTCTGGTTAAATAAGTGACTGAGAAAGAGTGAGGAACTAGTACATTTTCTAAGCAATTCATAAATCAACAGAAACATTTTTTTTCCTCTGTTCTCAACTTTTTAGTGAGATTTGCCCTTCATCCTGTTCTGAGAAGAGATGAGAGACCAAATAAAAATTTCAAATTTTTCCTTTTTCTACTCATAACAAGTTCTCATTCATGGTTTTCCATATCTTCATTTACCTAGATGGTGATCAGAAAATGCAGAATATTAATCTGTGTCTTTTCATGGGATATGTAGCATTTTGTTAAGGAAAATATTTTCAGATTTGCCATGCCATGTATCTCCTTCACTGTTTAGATTGTCTTAGGTAAAATATTTTTAAAGTCTTTTTTTATTTCTGCTACTATTAAAATCTAAGTTTTTCTGAAGCTAATTAAAAATATGTTTATTTATTATATGTAAGAGTAACAGTGCCTTTCCACCTCCTTGCAGTATTATTCCTAACCTCCCCTTCTGAACTCCCCATGTAGGGTAATGTTTCTACAGAGGGTAGTCAAATATTCCAAGAAGTTACCTGGAGAAATTGTGAAATCTGTATCCCTGGACATAATCCAGCCTTGGATGGACATGGTCCTGGGCAACCTTATCACAGTGGCCTTACTTTGAGCAGGATGTTGAACTAGGTGACCTCTCGAGGTCTCTTCCAAGCTAAATTTTATCATTCTGTTTTTTATTCCTTTCAATTAACTAAATATCAATTCAGGTAATGTCATTTGAATACAACTTCATGCTTTAATTTTCAGGCACATTATTACATGGTATGCTAAATACATGTCTCTGCGTATGTGTATACATCTGTCTGTCTGTCTGTCTATAATATACAGATGAATTGGCATGATTCTGGAAAATGTTACATTTATATCTTTATAGATAAATAACATTTGTCTATGACATATTGATCCTTAATATTCTTTAGCTGATTCTAAGGTTTGTTAAATTAGTTCTTCCAGATTTGGAAAACCTTACATAAAACTCTGACATTTGAAAACTATTCAAAGAATATAAAAATGTATTCTTTGTATGGTTTTTGTTTTGTCAAGTACATAAAGAAAAGCAGCCTAGTCAAAGCAGTGTCATGTCCCTTATCTTCCATGAGTGCCACCCATTGGGCTCCACAGTTATGCTGAACACAGTGACATAATGCAGAATGGTTGAGGAGTTTAAAATTACATGTTTTGTATGCATGCTGCAAAACTCACCTTGATTTTTTAGCCCTCCTATGCAATTATACTACCACTAACAAAGTGGAGGAGTTGTCATTTATGCAAACTGGGATACACATTATGTACAACGTGCTTCACTGAGCCACTGAATAAGTAGATGCCATGGTATCTGATTTAAATGCAATAGGGTTTGCAAGTATGGTTTTTAGACTATAGCTTGTTTATCTTTATTAATCAACTGGATAATTCCTGTTATTTGTTACTGCAAAGCTATTTTTTCATGAGCAGTCCCAGAGAAAGATGAAATGTAATGCTATGATGTAAGGGAGAAAAAAACCCAATGTTCATCACTATTCAGATTGTGATTGAGGTCCTCAGAAAGTGATAGAGACTGATTTAATTCAGACTGGAGGTCAGAAAAATATATCTTGTTCTGAAAAATTGTAAGTATATATAAATAAAATTAATAAAATATGCTTTTTAATAAAAATTATAAACAATAATAAAAATATAGAAATTATATCGCACTGTGGTATAATACAATAATATAAAATAATAATAAATAATAAGAAATAAATAAGTAGAAACTTATAAATAGGACTTGGTGGTACCCTTCACAAAAGGGTGTAATCAATTTCCAGCAGGGCAATTTACTATCCTTAAAAGAAGGAGTCTTTTACCTGCCTAAAATCCACTGTGGGAAAAGGATGTTGCCACCCACGTGTTGTGCTCTCCTCAAAGAGAAGTACATCTGGTAACTGGCATTTCTGAGATAAAACAGCATATGGTGAAATACTGACACCTTGAAAACAGTGATGAATTACTGCATAGACTATTGGAAAGAAGTGATGGGAGTGGTTGTGAGGGAGAAATAAAAAGTGGAAAGGGAGGTCTGAACATAAGCATTTTCTTTACATGTGGGAATTTATGGTAGAATTTTCATTTCTCAGACCTTGATAATGTACTTCCCTTTGGAGAATGGCATTAGGAATTCACATGCATAACAGCTGCCTCAGAATCTCTACATCCTCTTTCCTCAATACATTTTCATGCAATGGCCTTACCAGAAAAGCTGCTGTAACAAATGATATAAGAAAGACATCAGAAATCTGGGAAACTTCAAATTATATCCTCTTTAAGGGGGAAATTAATTCTTACGTTTCTTATGTAACATTATTAAGTAATACAAACAAAAAGTTTTGTATGACTTTCTATTGTTAGATATAAAATTAACTTTCTCCTTTTACTTTGAAAGTGAGTTTTCTACCTCTTCCTCCTGAAATATTGCTTTGACAATCAAGAACTGAAATCTTACTTCATTATAGGGCATTCATTTTAAATGTTTTTGTTGTCAATACTTACAAGAATCAGGAAAATAAAATAGTGTCTAGTAAGAAGGAAGTTATTAAAATGTGTAAAATTAATGTGTTTTATCAGCTAACAAAACCTGACCCAAAAGTCACTTCAGTGGGAACTCCAGTTGTGCAAATAACTTCATCCTCTCTCAGTGCTCCTTATTAATCAGTGTAGATATCCCACTGCTCATCATGTCAGCTGCTATGCCATGCTATGTTATGACTATGCTTGTAAACAAAATGGGCTTGGGTCTACTCTTTGACCTTGAGAAAAATATACAGTAGTATACAATTTGCTAAGAATGGCCTCAATTATACTCCCTGTTGGAAACAGTTTCTGGATTGTGGCGGAGCAGTGTCTGGGAGAGCACTAATTGGCACAGTTTGGAAACAGGCCAGACTCCAACAGCTAATGTAAATGATTATGTGCAGTGCTGGAGACCAAGAATAGGGCTGTTTACTTTATTAATGTCACTGCAACACCTGTGCCTCCTGACAGACATCTGAATTCTTCTACATAGTTTGTTTGCGTGTATAGATTCTGATAATGAATCCCTACCCATTCGGTAATGATTAGCAGCACAAAGCCTCATGGAAGATCTGCAACCTAATATTTGGTGTCCTATATCTGAAATGCTCCTGGGCTTATAGTGTTCCCTGGTAAGCATAGGAAGTAATTCATTTTCATTTGATCCTCAGGCAGAGTGTTTTAAATGACAATTATTTAATCCTGATGTTGCTTGAAATTATTTATCTCTTGTCTATAGTGAAGGTGGGTAAGATCACATCTAGCTACATAGCTGTGTATGACTACATCAGTAGTGTGCAGGCAACATCCATAAACCTAACATTATCCACCAGTAAACCATGTCCCAAGCACTACATTTAAGCATCTTTTAAGTACTTCTGGGGTTTGTCACTCAACTACTTCCCTGGGCTGCCTCTTTCAATGCTTGATAACCCTTTCCATGAAGAAATTTTTCCTAGTATCCATTCTAAACCTTTGGTGATCAACTTGAAGCCATTTCTTTCATCCTGACAATCATTAGTTGGGAGATTAATGCCCACGTTGCTACCACCTCCTCTTAGGCAGCTGTAGACAGTGATAAGGCCCCACCCCCGCTCCCCCAATCATCCTTTTCTCCCAGCTAAATAATCACAGTTCCCTCAGCTGTTCCTCATAAGACTTGGGCTCCAGACTCTTCACCAGCTCCTTTACCCTTTTCTGGACATGCTCTGACATCTCAACTTCTTTCTTTTTTTGAGGGACACAAAACTGAACTCAGGATTCGAAGTGAGGCCTCACCAGTGCCAAGTACAGGGGGACAGTCACTGCCCTAGTCCTGCTGGCCACACTATTTCTGATACAAACGAGATGCCATTGGCCTTCTTGGCCACCTGGGTTATGTTCAGCTGATCGTGGACCCCAAGTCCTTTTCCCCCAGCCAGCTTTCCAGCCACTCACTCTGCCCCAAGCCCATAGGGGTTATTGTGACCTAACTGCAGAACCTGGGTATGGGTAAGGGAACCCTTCTAGCAGCCTGTATAAGCTTGCTGTACATGCAGCCTTGCTGTATATATCCGTCAATAGTGTCTGTACTTTCTCTAAGAAAATGCAGAAACATCAGTGAGCCCAGTTCAGATGCTGATCTCAACTCAAATTAAAACCTGGCATGTATTAAACACCTATTTAGAAGTGAGTTTTTTTGTAATAAACTATTACATCAACATTTGCATTGTTCATGTGGTAAAGAAATAGAAGCCAGTTTCGAGCATTCTGATAGTGATTCCTTTTTTCAGGTAGAGATATAAATACAAGTTTAATAAGCTAGCATGGCAGGCCTACATATATCTGTATAACTACAGGCAGGTATAAAGGAAAAAGGAATCAGAATAATAACAAGATATAGATTTCGTCTGCTTTTGACCAGTAAGACTAGACAACAGATGAAAGATGCACAAGATTGAAGGGCATCTTTATAAAGATCTTTGGGGAAAGATGTAGGTGTCAACATTTTAGAGCTCTTTAGTTTTCAACAAGAGATCAAGGACAGTAAGAAGTTCTTAAAGAAATCATTGGAAAAAGCCATTACAATACCTTTAGCTCATCTATTAAAAAAAAATAGTAAAAGAAAACTTTAGTAGAAGAGAAATTTTTGTACAATTGCTAAAAATAGGTGAAAAAGTAGTTGACCCATGAATTTTCTCACCTCTGTAGTAAAGCTGCAATGGCCACTGAGAAAACAACTTTGCTGTATTTAAAGACAGTGCTCACTCTTTTTCCTTCAGCAAAAACCATGTGCAAGGGATGTTTCAAGAAGACAGACGTTCTTCTTGAAAGATTGCATAGTGTCAAGTGATCAATGCCATATTTTAAATTACAAGCCTTTGTGTCAGTTGCTAAAAAACACTTCTGACAGTGTTGTTAAGTAGTCCCTGCGAAGCACAACCATGACTTACGGAGAAGACTTAATGGCTGTATGCTTCATTGCACATAAAACCATTCCATGGGCTCCTGCCTTTTTGGTCAGTACGGCTATCTGAATCCTCACTATGCACAAGATGGCAGGAAAAACAAAGTTTGATCTAATGCTAATAAGGACTCCCAAGCTTTGTCTTAGTTGAGGGAGATTCTTTTCTCCTTTAATAAAAAGCTACATTTGTAGGACATAAATTTCATTGTCCATTCATAGAAATGTTTACATTTCTTCCAGAAAAGACCTCTGAAGAGGTGAAGAGAGACTGGAGATACTCTGAAATATTGTGTAAATAATGATATTGAACAACTCAATATTTGTGTGCTGGTCTAGGTACACATTTGAAATCACTAATGCATAGATAGTGGTTTCTTTGTACTCTGAATGCAAGGAGCATAAGAAATAAAAATAGGGACACAGAAGATTCATTATTCAGCTTCTGAAGTTTGCATAAGTATTGTACCTCCCTGAATATTTGCGGTTTACTTTGCAATTTAATGACTATCACCCTGCAGATACTGAACTCCTCTCTGGTGCCCAGTGGCAGGACCCAAGTGAGCGGCCCGAAGTTGTGTCAGGGAGGTTTAGGCTGGATATTAGAAAAAGGTTCTTCACCCAGAGGGTGTTTGGGCACTGGAACAGGCTCCCCAGGGGAGTGGTCACAGCACCAACCTGACAGAGCTCAAGAAGTGTTTGGACAATGCTCTCAAGCACATGGTGTGACTCTTGGGGATGGTGCTGTGCCAAGATAGGAATTGGACTGGATGATGCCTGTGGGTCCCTTCCAACTCAGCATGTTCTGTGATTCAGCAATGTACTTAACAGCACATTCACATCAGTAGTTAAGTATTTATAGATTCATGTGTCATATAAAGTACAATATATGTACACTGTATGGTATTGATGTTTTTCCACAATTACCAAGATTCATCTAATATAAGTTCAGGCATCAAAAATTAGATTTTTAGTACAAGCCTCCAAATGCAATGGAGAGGAGGCAATACATGTTGTAAAAACTGATTTACTCCATTTTTAATATAGATACAGACAGATGGTATCTGTCTCTCTGTTGGCTACAGCTAAAGGCTACCTTAAACTGTGCACCTATATGACTAAACACTGTATTAGGCCAGTCACAGATCTTGATTCTTTTTGACTAGACAGTGTCTAATAAGTAATGTTCAAGCTTGGTGAAATTAATCTAGCTTTAAAGTACACAAACACTGTATCAACGGAGAAGTTTTGGGGGGAAGATTTTATTTTTATAAAGGCTTTGAGCCACATCAGGTCAGATTCTTCGCTGGTGTACATCAGTGGAATTTAATTCACTGCCAACCTCACTATTTACACCAGCTGAATCTCTATCCCATAGACTTTACTAACATGACATCTTTATGTATATGCACAGTAACTGCAGCTAGAGCACAATTCTGGAAAGTCTTCTATGCATGACATTGCCAATGAACCCCAAATCATCTCTGTATGAGTAAGGCTTCCTTTATGCAAGGCTTAATTACTATTTTAACTAATCTGTTTATTTTTAATTACTGCATAATTTTTGTAAGGACAAATAATATTGGGAACAAGCATGTTGCCATTTGTTTTCACAGCTGATTTTTCTCCAGTAGCAATCAAAATACATTTGGATGGAAATGGAAAAAAAATTATATAGCTTAATATTTTCCAGGTACAGCTGGTCATGCAGAGATATTAATATATCTTATTGAAGCTGCTACACCAGGGTTAATCTGATAAAGCTCTCAAGATGAGCATGCTGTTTATCCTGTTGACACAAAGCATTAAGTCTGTCACCACATCCTGCTCTTGCCAGCTACGTGGGAGCTATTGTTAAGGCTCAGAGTAGCAGTAAGGAAGGCATCACTAAAGGACCAAGCTGTGCTAGTCAGCCAAGCAAGTGACTAACCTAAAGAAAAGAAACTAAGTAAAGATAACGTGCTAATCAGAAGGAGGAGTTTGCATTCCCTGAGGGGGGAAAAAAAAAGCAACTGATTTTCCCCCCTTCCTCCTTTCTTTCATAAGGGTTGTGCCTGTAAATGCTAGCACAAACATAAGCATAATTTGAAGCTATAAGAAGAATTGATTAAATGACAAGTGGTGCTAAATAATGCCTGTGTTTATTCATAGAATATCTAGTGATCTTCAGAAAACAACAATTTGGCAAATATTTAGCTGATATTTGTTACTGTATGATGCTTAAATCTCATCTTTGAGTCCCATGTAAAAAATCATTAACACCAAAAGGTGACTGTTGTGGAAAGACTCAAAGAAAACAGATATTTATTTCTGACTTTATTACCATTTTTTACAAATTTACATTTAATATTTTCACAGAATTAGCTAAAGTTTAACTAAGCTTAACTTAGTTAAACTTTAGGGTTCATATTAGTTCTCAAATTTGTGCTTTATGAATAATGATCAAGGACAACATTTGGATGGTATGACCATATTCCCATGTGAAGTCTGTGGGAAATTTTTTCCTACTGTCTTCAGTGCTGAAGGATCCAGCATACAGAATTCATAATAAGTTCCTAACAGTGATGCTGCATTTCTAGGTCTTGAACCTGTCTTAGAGAATGACTGATTATCAGTGTTCAAAGTAAAGCAAAAAAATCCTTTCTGAAATAATTCTTGTAACTTAATACCTAATCTTTTCCAATTAATATAAATTTATTAACATCAACTTGAATATATATATTTTCACCAACAACATAAAGCAGATATAAAATAAATTTAGAGATTAAAAAAAAGTATTAATTGAGAGGAATAAATTAACTGTAATGCACGCAACTTCTATGATAGGGAAGATGTCTGAGTGGCACGATGTCTATGCAGTGGCACAGAATTAAATAATGACCAACTAAGGCTGTGTGTCATGTCTAATGCTCTGGACTTGGGACAGCTCTCTGCTTTGCTCCCATCAGATTAACAGATACAGCAATTATATCTCAGTATGATGCACAGTGGAGTAAGAGCCTGACCCTTTTTTTGGTGCTGTCACATTTTCAGTGTCTCTTCTGGACAAATCAAGGCTTAGCCTCTCACGTAGTACAAAATTATAATGTCTTGTATCTCTGTGCAAGCATATATGTGGTCTTCTATCAAACGTCACTGTAGGTATTCTTATGATTTATGCAAACAGCCATTTACTTTTATTCTCATTAGGATTTTCCTTCCATGGTAGATTTTTGAATAAATTTACAAAATTTAATCATATGGAGTATAAAATAGTTCTTCCTGTAAGCAAATTTAAAAACCTTTTCTGTCAGATTCACTGGATGTAATACAATGAGAAAGGTTGATGCCACAATATATCTTATCTACAACATGCATTGTTTTGTTTATTCTGTCAAGTTATTTGTCTAAGCTAATCATGAAGTCTTTTCTGTCTCTTATCATGCTTCAATCTCCTAGTGCATCTTGACATTGTTTCATTACTGTAGACAGTCATCATCACTGTAGACAATGAACATGAATTTGTAGTTTAGGTAATGCTTAAGTAGCCCTTCTGGTTACACAACATCTAAGGGCTGCTGCCATTCACCGGTGGGACTTGCCCATGCACTGAATTCTTTCTCCAGCTGCTGGGAGTGTGGAGAGAGTAAATTATAGAAAGTTCACATTTAGGCCAAATTGCTGTTCTGGTCATTTGTGGCTGAAGTGCAGAACAATGCGCCATTCAATGAGTCTCTCTTCAACAGGAAGAGGCAGAAATCAACAAAGATTTTTCAGGTGCTTTAGGTTCAGTGGATAGATGTTTCTTTGGAGAGCTCAGTCACAACTATCCATTGACTAGAAAGCAAAATAGTTCATTAACTCAAAATCAAGTCTGCAGCAGCCACAGAGATGTAGGTCAGTGGATGTGTTAGAGGAGTGAAATCCCATGTCATGCTTTATTCTTCTCATTCCTGCTGTGATATCTTCCTGAAGGTCAAGTTTCCTCACCATCACCTACTGAAGCCTATGCAGTAACACTACACTGTGCAAGAAAAGGTATTGTTAAGAATAAATTAAATTTCTGTGATGCCTAGAGTCTGCTAATGATCAAGGTGCATCACATAAACCACTGGACAATTAAAATCCACAAAAAAATTATCTTAAAATGACATTAAATTAAAATTAGGTAAAATACAAATGCCAAGTCCTTTTACTCTATTAGCTAATGTGAAGTTACAAATAAGGGTGAGCTATCTAATTAAACAGAGGTTTTACTCAGTTTTAAAAGTTGGGAAAGAAAAGATGAAGTTGAATAAACATTTTAACCCTGCAAATACAAGGCTAATAACAAGGACATGCAGTTTTGTTTTTACTTTGTCTTGTAGATGGGTTTGTTCCTCTCCACTGACTTTGAAGGGACCATGAGTGATCCAGTGTTAAAGTCAGAAAATCTGAAAATGTAATTTCAGGAAAAAAACTTGTATTTTCCATCTTTTTTTCAACATTTTCCTTAAAATATATTGTCTGATTCAAACATATAAATATTCAAAATAAAAGCCAAATTTTCTGCTGGAGAATGACCATATTGCTCCATGGATACAGGCAGAAGGTCTGGTAGCCAGAGTGATCCCCCTGAATATTTTGTAATTTTGAGCTTCATGTGTTTTTTTTTCTCATAACTGGCCAAATCCTTGAGTCATACTTGTTATAATGATTTGCATGACAGCAGTGTCCAGGAGCCTCAAATTAAATCTAGGATCAATTGTGAAGGGCAGTATATAAGATAATAAAAAACAACCCTCAGGTCCTTGTATATCAATTTAAATTGGACATTTGAAATTAATGAGGCCAAGAGAAAATGGGAAACAAATAAAGAACTATTTTAGACACAAATTACTCCCATGTCAGTTTAGGTGTTTAATTAGGATAGCATCTTTATTTACATTTCTTTTCCTAGTGGTACTGTTATACTCCAGAGAGAGAAGGAGAAAGAGAGAGTGGGAGGAAGAGAGGGAAGGAGGGAGGAATTCAGCAGGAGTAAGTGATCCCATTCAAGAATGAGGGAATAGTTCCTTCCTTAGCATGCCTTTTCCTGCTTTTTAGCATGCCTGTTACTTTATCTTTTGGACCAGCATCTATTTACAGCAATGACAATAGTAATCCCTGCCCAACCGCACACCTGAATTTCTTTTATGAGAAAGAACCAGGTATCTGATAGTGAAATTTTGTTCTGGTTTCTTCTGATCCATGGATATCTAACCAGGCAGGGTGCACACCCAGGGGTGTGTCACACCCAGAGGTCATATGGCAAGGTGGAATAAAAGCAAGGTGAAATTAATTAAGACCTAGGCTCCACGTGAATAAAAATAGATTTTATGTTTTCCTCTAAGTTTTCATAAAGCAGTTTGTGTATTATCTGCACCACAACTAATACTGACTTAATGAACCTGAAGATGCATTTCTTTTCCCAGTGTTGCCTTGTAACCCCAAAATTTCTTCCTCATTTAAGAGAGAAACATATAGAAATGAAAAAAAAACAAAAAAAACCAGGCAACACATGTAATGTATGAATGAACTCTGTTGATCTTAGTGAAGATGCAAAGATGGATTATTACTGGTGGTGACCCCAAAATATAAAAGCACCCCCCCTTCAAGAAATTAGGATATGCCGGTTTAATTCTTTTGAAAATGTTAGAACACTTTGTAAAGATACAAACGTCTATGGAGCTCATGTACTCTAGATCACAAAACTGGCAGCAAATAGTACAATACAAACAGAATATTTATAATTTAAGAGTTTGAAAAGTAACAGGAAGATTGAATTTTCTCCATAAATTTTTCTTTTTATGCGATGTTAAGGAACTACGTGTTTACTCTGTAAGCAAGTTGTACCTCAGTCACTTGATTTTAGTTCAGATTTTGTGAACTAAAACAAAGAAATGGAAGGGAGGGAGATTAAAGATAAAAGAAAGTCCTTTTGTCTGTAAATTATTAAATGCGGATGGGAAACTCCTGCACCAAAACAGATGGCCTGCAACCACAAAAAATTAGCATATAGACATTCATAACTAAATTCAATTAAATGTGAATTTAGATATTAATTAGGATTTAAAAGCAATAGCATAAGCAGAAAAAAAATGCATGATTTCTGGAGCATAGGGAAGTCTGATTACAGGGGAGGATCTACTGACATTTACATTGGAATCTCACATACTAATAATTATATGAGTCACATGAAGCTCTACAGTGGAGAGTATCATATTTTGTGTATGCTTTGCATGGAGGTCAGTTCCAATCTACTACCTCAGAGTGGGAATTGGCCTAAGAGATGAAATAACGAAGATTTTTCTTTTCCCTAGATACTACCTAGTTTTTCAAATGTATTTATAAGGATATTTTGAATGCATTGGTAAATATTATAAAATACAAATGTATTTCCAAAAATAGATATTTTTTCTGTCCAGAAAGACTTGCCTCTCTGAACGGAAGGGCTATTGCTATCGCATCTATTACATTTTAAGAGTACTTCCTTTCTGTGGAGAATGTGACAGTCTGATTGAAAAAAAACTGTATGAAGACTGTAGAGACTTAGACTAGAGTCAAGAACAAGCAGTTGTGCTTCTGTAGATTAACTTGGAAATGGGAAATAATTTTTACAAGAGTAGACATGTAAGACCAAATTGCAAAGCAGAAGTCACGTTTTGCCTTTATAAATTTCCTGTAGTTATTTAAGTTGAAATAACACCTCTTTACTCAACTTCTCACTTCCATTTTGTACCAGAAGTTGTAACCCCAGGATGCTGTAATACCTTATCATTGCTCTCAGCTGTCCATAAGCTTTGTATTGGGTTTGTGACTCCTCAGTTGAGGTTTGTCAGGCCTGTTCTCTCTGAGCTTTGTTTTACTGGACTTCGCTGTGAGAACAACCTAATCAACCTAAACAATCTAAGCTGGTTTGGTTGGTTTTGTTTGTTTCTGGTAGTTTTTTTAGAGCCTTGTTTGGTAACAAATGTAGTTTCATGTATTAGACATTTTACAGATTTTTAGCAACCCAAGTGAAAATTTTTATTGCTCTTTTTTGTAAACAGATCTGAGCAAAAGAACAATGCTGGAGCTGAATACCTGTTTCCATTTATTAAGCCTTTCACACTCCCACTCTTGGTCCTTAATATAGAGAGAATACAGAGGTCTTTCCCAGAGTGACTTTTCTCTCTCTATTTCTTCTGAGCAAAACCAAATTTATATGATTATTTAAATAAGTATATTCTTAAACAAGCCATGTTTTGTGATACTCAAACAAAATATTTGTAACTGATTTTAATTGTTTTACAGGCCCCAAATAGTCCCACTTTATCCACACTATTTTTATTTCCAATTTTTTCCATTTGTTTAAAAAATCTGTTGGAGAAGCAAGTGTCACAGTGGAGTTTTCAGTAGGCAAAGTAGGGCAACATGCTTTGCCCTGGATTTGTATAAAAGCTAAGCCAGGAAAAAGAGTGATGTCTTTGCTGAGTTTGAGTGACATATGAAAGGCACTAGTGAAAAGAGGGAGAATCCTTATTTATATATCTGCAGTTTTCATATATCTATATATATGTATAGATATATGTATATATGTGTGTGTGTGTGTATTTGTATATAGATAAAGAAAAAATTGAAAATGGAATATAAAGCAAATGTCTGGGAACATGAGTTTGGCCATATTTTTACCAATATGGGACAAAAAAAGACCGTATTTTTACATTCTACATAAGATTTTCCTCAAATTGCATTGCTTACCAAGATATGTTGCTCTGCAGTGGTCTTAGTGCAGTTATTAGAAACTGCTGCCCATATATATTTATTTGTTTGAGCTAATGTTTCTCTGTACTAGCCATAAAGTAGAAAAATTTGTATGTATTTCTTCATTAGCAAGTATGGCAGTAATCAAAATATTAATATATAGTTTCTTTAGAACATATTTTATTTCTGATTTACAGATAATAAAAGCCTGTGAAAATTCAAATAGGAAGGAAATGAGAAAAAAAATGCATCTGTGGAAAAGAGGAATGTCTTTTAGGATCATATTCAATGTGACATATTGTGCATACATAAGGCCCTGTTCTTAATGTCTCCTAAATGCCAAATAAGAAGGTAACATTATCTTTCTATTTTTTTTTGTGGGGTTTTTTTACTACTTCTCTGTCGGACATCTCTTTTAGAATACTTAGCAATGATCTCGCTTGAACATTGGTTCTGTGGTAATTGCTTTCAAAATAGATTTTAAATGGTTATCACCTTGGAAATTATAATTTAGATATACTTATATGTTTTCAAAAACTCAAATATTTCTATGCTTTCATTTTTACTGTCATTTGTTTTGGCCATAGTCTTTTTAAAGTTACCTTTAATTTGCTCTAAATTGTATTCTAACCTAAACTGTCTGAGCCCATTTGAATTCATTTCTATATTCCTTTCAAATGGAACTGTTTCCTTTCAGAAAATATCTTAATACATTTAAAGAACTTGTTTGAATACAGTAATTTTGATCACAGAAAGATGCAACATGAATCAGAAAAGAAATGGACCATGAAATTCTAGGGTGGGGGAAAGGGGGGGAAATGACATTAGAATTTTTCTTTAAAAATAAGAAAAAGTGTAAGTTGTTACTATTTTTTGCCACATCAGGAAATTTATGCTATTTTTATATGCAAAAAGCCAACATTTAGTTTTTAATAAGTGCCTGGGCAGTTTTATGGCTCAGGTTGAAATATTAACGCATTGAAATGTTAATTTATCACAGCTGTAGAACACAGATAGGTGGTGTTTTCTTAAAGCTAAACTGTGCCTATTATGAGAAGTTGACTTAGAGTAGGGAATTATGAGGCTATGAAAACTTTCAGATATATTTTTTTGTGTTCTCTGATTTTATTTTTATATTCATATATGTAGAAAATTCAATTTAAAAAATCTATTGGTTGGCAAGTAAATAGTTAAAATATTTAAGTAGTAGTCAGTGCATCCTGCCACCTGAGGTAAAAAGACCATACATAAAGAAAGATAAACTTGGACCTGTAGTTTACCCTGAGTAATTACAAGAAAGGAATGAAGACCACCAAACAGATAAACCAAACAAAGGACTCAAGAAAGTTGGTCAGCCTTTTGTGATCTCCATTTCTTGGATGTAGTGCTTGCTATGTTACATTAATTATGTCTTTTGCCAGCCTGATGTTAACTGAGTGTTATTTGATGCTGAAAGGCACGGGCAGAGTAACACCACCAGTTACCACTACCAGCACTACCTTAATGCTACCAATCTACACTGCAAGGAGTGATATTTTTTTACACAATTTCCAACTTATGTCAAGAGCACCTGGAAACTGTTGTTTTTATTCAGAAGTTAAGCATCTCTCAACACAAAGGACCATATTCCCAATGAACTCTGGTAAAAAGTTTTCAATAAAGCCTGAAGAGGACAATATTATATGGACAGTACGAGGAAGTATAGACATACAAATGATAGGGAGGCTGTCATGAGATGGAAGCTGCAGAATGCAATGACAGTCTCCACATGAGTTCTCTCATCAGATGCTGAAATAAGCCCCCTCCTCACAGACATCACAGCATGACTGTGGCACGACAGGTCTGCCCCCTCTCTCTACCACAGATAGCCGGTGCATATGCAAGAGAGAACTCAGGCCAGACTAATAGCCCAGTGAGGAGCCAGAGAGCTCAGCCAGAGGTCAGAGAGCTCAGCAGGAGATCACATCCAGGCTCCTGAGGGTCTGAGACCAAGCCCTGAATACACATCTTAGTCTGGAAAGCAAATGTGAGAAGAGATGAAAGAAATATTCTTGACCAAAAGACATGGTTCTCATGTCTAGAAAAAGCCCACACAGTTATCACAGAGGCAGAAGTCTCTTACACACTCCGTGGAGACATGTGAGAAGATTTCTCCCTGGAGCCTTGGACCAACTCCAGGTTACTCTTCCGGCAATTGAGGGAAAGGACTTCAATGTGTACCCTATCAACATAATTGGATGTTAAGAAACACTGAATCCTAAGTTACACTATTTCTCAGCTAGATGTAATTTTAATGGTACCTTTAATTCCATGTGTAAATACTAGTATGCCTTTTCTTTTCTTTTTTTATATTTCCCTGTGTAATAGTAGTCTGTTTTAAGTCTTATGTCTGTTAGTTTTGTGTCTATTAATAAATAATTCATTTTATAATAGACTGAATCAACCATTATTAAGGAACTTGTGAATGGTAGTGGATTTTGGAGTGCTGGCCACCTGAATAACGTGGCTGCCTGCTGCCAGAGGCCTAGGCAACAGACAGGAGCTGATTTAAACCCACATCATCCATTCATAACAATGACTTACTACACTCAGAGCAGCCCTTCCTCATTTAAAGGGCTGCCTGCATTCTGCTCCTATTTCCCTCAAGCAGGTGCCTCCTTTTATCTCCTTTGAGTCAATTTCCCTTTCCTTATGGTCCTCCAATGCACTGGGAGAAGAGTGGCAAGGCAAGGCACAAGAGATTTAGCCCATCAGACTCAGTCTATTTTTTTATTCCTGTTCTAAGGAAATTTCACCTAAGAACCTGTGGCTTGGATACATAGGTAGAGTGTGAAGTCAAATGGTAAAAAGGGTGAAAAGTAAGGAGAAGAGCTACATGACTGGGAGGAGGTGTGGGAGATGGGAGGCTTTGCAGAACATGGATTGAAATTTCAGGAGTTTGTTTCTTGAACCCCAGTCTCAAACTGATTGAACCCTTCGTTCACATTTGGGAAATGATTATGTGTTGGATGATTTCAAGAATGAAGAAGTTTAATTGAATAGCCTGAAGGGGTAAGCATAAGTGGCTTTTGCTTGCATAAAGTTGTTCTGCCTGTTTCATGAAAACAAGATCAGTTTTAGATCAAAGAAGCTTCAGACCCATCAGGCTGAAAACAGAGGAGTAAGACTAAGCAGCACGATGGAGCTCAGTTCTCATGGTTTTGGGGCTATTAACTGATATTGCCATGCCGGAATGGAGCAGAAGTAGGCAGCTTTTAATGGTGCATTTTGATGCCTGGATATAAACCTCAGCAGAGTATGTGCTCTGAGATTAACTCCTAGGTTTCCAAGTGCTGGCCATTGAGAATGCTTTAATCAGACAGCTGTAGTGGACTAGGACACTGAGTCCAGAGTTTTTTAGATGTGAATAAATTACCTGGGCTTTATTCAAAAAGTATCAGCTGCAAGAAGTGAAAATATTAAATAGGATTTTATCTATATTTTAGGTTGGCTTTTTGTTTTGTTGTTTCGATTTTTTTTACCAGAAGGATAACAGTTCATTTTCCTAACCAAGCCAGTGTGGATTCAACCAGAATCCCCAATTAATTTCAAAAGGAAGATTAAGACCTTTGTACTCTGTGGTTTTATAACAGAATCATAAGCACAACGAAGACAAATTGTTTTGTTACGTTGCTGTAGGGTTTTCAGTGAGAGGCTTGGTAGAAATCTGAAGCTTAAAGGTTCTGGAAGGATCAGAAAGAAGAAAAACTTGGTTTTATTCTGCATTTTTAGGAAGTTTATTCTTAAATTAGTATTTTTTATATTTCTGCTCATTTGCTTATATAGCTATCATTATCAGTAGCACAATATCCCACGCCTGTAACATATATCTGTAATTTAAAAACAAGTTTGTACCAACTTCATTATAATGAATTTTAAAAATAGATTTTATACAGTAGAATTTTATAAAGACAAGTTAACTAAATAGAAGTTGTATATTATTACTATTATTATTATTGACAAATTGCCATATTTTGGCATAAATATATTTAGGTTTTCTCAAAAAAAATCAGTGGAACATTTTTTGGTCAAATGGAAAAAACCAGAAAATTTGGGTTTGAGGGTTTTTTTTGGGTTTTCTTGGGGTTTTTTTTGGGGGGGGGTTGATGTTTTTCTAGTTATACTACTGATTTTAATGTCATTCTGTCTTATATTTACATGAAGATGAATGTCATCACTTAAAGTGGTGTATTGCTGACACAAGTGTTACTTAAGGGTGTACTGATAGTACCTTGAAAACTTGTCAGTTTTCAGTGACTGCCAGAGCAAGGCAAATCTTGCAGGTCTGGGACAGGTCATATTTCAGAGGGAGAATACAACATCTCAGGCTGTCCTGAAAGAGAGATCATTATCAGCTGCAGCTCCCGCTCCCCATATGGGTACCAGGGGACATGCATTTCGTGTGAAGATGGGAAGTACTTGAGTACAGTTGAGATGTATCTTTTTATCCCACAGTCAGATTAAAAGATTTTTCTTCCAAGGTAAAATCCATTATTTTGGCACAAAAGTTTTCTGTTTTCCAGAACTTGCTTTTAGGCAGTTGTTGCAGACATGGGATGTCAAAACAGCAGTATGTTGATGGGTTTGCAATGTCAGAGACAACGGTACTGGAATTTTGTATGAGCTGATGATGCTTCAAAGGTAAATGATCTTGCCTTCCTTATGAGTATCACATTTTACTTCATGCACCCATAGTGCTTCACAAGGATGGGTGGCAGCCAGGGCAGTGCTTCATGAAAGGTTTTTTTTCTCTGCTCAACTTTACTTCTGAAGTATAGGTAAGTTTTCCTTCAAGTATCTGATCTATATGCTGTGCCCATTTTTCAAATTTATTTTCTGAGTGAAACAGTTTTGCAAAATTTATGTGGATAGCAGTCCTATTTTTGATGTATAATCTGCTTGAATTCCCATGAAAACTATTCTTCCATGAATGATGAGCTATGCAGAGAGAAAAGCATGCACCCCATTGTTTTGGAAAAAGAGCTAATTTCAGCTGTTTGCTATCTAGTGGTTTGAATTGCATTGTTGTTTTTCTTTACAGTGCTTTGAAACATCAGCCCTAGCAATGATCCTGTGGAGGGAAGTGGAATAAAAATTATATGGGCCAAAGCCTCTGAATTTTCAGTCTACTGTAGCATATTGTGTAGCAATGTTTACAGGTAGATGCTGGTTTGTATTTTCTCTGATGGAAATTTTAGAAGTCATCAACTGAATGTGTACACTATGCTGTCTTTTTATTTGATTCTATCATATAGTTGAAATGTTCAGTATGAATACTTGTTTGAAAAAATAAGCCTAAAACAAAGTTAAACATTCAAAGGAAATTATCAAAAAAAGTTAAGATTAGTGAAACCAAAAGAAAAATAGTATCTTTGTCATAAAAAGGAGACAACTCACTTCGGTTGAAGGAATAAAAATGCTTTTATTTTAAAGTAAACCGAAGTGTCCGGAGATGTCCCAAAAGAAAAGTGAAAAATAAGAAGTAAAAACCCCAGGTGGCAGGATGGGCGCCGAGGCAAGTCCACGGCTGCCTTCGTGCCTGAGCTGACAGCACAGAGCCTGAGTCTAGGCTAATCCTGAACCCTATGTACTTAAAGCAAGAAAATCCCGCTAGTCGGGTATGAGGCCTAGGATCTCAGTGCTGGGCCCTGGAGGCAGGCGCTCTGACTGGAAGGCACCAAAGGGAGTACCTCCCAGGAGCAGCACAACCACCGAAATGGCTGCCGAGGGCGGTGCGAGCCGTCTTTTGTTAGCTGGTGTCTCCGCCCTACTCCGCCCATGTCACGCCCACATGGCCCATGAGGATTGGATGGTGTTAGCAATGAGGTAATGTCTTCCCGCCAATAGGCTCGCGTTACTAGGGGTAGGTGGGCCACTGATGTCATGGTGGCCCAAAGGCGGGAAAACCACCTCATTGAAATGCATGGTTGCCATGGAGCTAGTGACAGGGCTAATGGCAAGTTACTATTTTTAGAAACTGCCAGCCAGGAACCAGCCTTAGAGAACCCAAACCCCTAATTGAAGCAAACTTAAAACACATATAAAACATAGATAATAAATCATAAAAATGATTAATTCCATCATAAATCGATGTTGTATCCACCCTTATAAATGGCAAAAATAGAAAACATTAACTTGGGGGCATCATTCGAGGACAACTGGTCCAACAACCTTTAGAACATTTTTAAAACTTCTTTTCAACTTTTTAAGGCAATAAACGTGTGGGATGCGAGATTGTCTCCCTCTGGGATGCCCGGGGTCGGCTAGGGAGACAATCTGGGGAATTAGATTTCCTCCCTTTGGGACATCCGGGGTCGACTGAGGTTGGGGAGGAAATCAAGCGAAATATTTTAAACTTTATTAAACATATCCAACTGTATAGAACTTTAGGGATGCGAGGTTGTCTCCCCCTGGGGTGTCCAGGGTCGACTGGGGAGACAGCCTTGGGAATATGGATTACCTCCCTATGGTACGTCTGAGGCTGACTGAGGACGGGGAGGTAATCAGCTTTAAATGACTTCAAATAACTGTGTAAACTTGACCATTAATATAACCTGAACAATTAACGAACAACGTCCATTAAAGTCATGGTCCTCTCTTTTAAGAGTCCCTGATGCAAGAAGCCATCTTGTTTGGGGCATTTATAACAATCTTCATATTATGCCCATACTGACTGAGTTTACTGAGTGAATCAAGAATTCAGGACAGATTGAAACATCAATCTGACATTGGTAATACAGTGATGAAATTTAGACACATGGTCATGTCGGTATTCACAGAATGAGTTGTCCAAAATGCCCTCTACTGATGGACTAATTCTAGCTAGAAATATAGGAATGTACAAGAAAACTAAAAGGGAAAAACACCTGCAGAATCTAATAGGCAGAAGATTTGGAAGATTCTTTGAAGGGAAGTCAGAGATTTTGTCTATTTGGTAAGGTGAAGAGAGGAGAAGAGAAAATAACTCTCTAGGTTATTTTTAACAGACAATTGTAGGAGATTTTATTACCTTGACTGATCTTTTACTCCATGTGTAAAAGGACTATTGTAGTTGCTGTACAATAATATTCATTTAAAAAACACTTGTCAGAGCTTGTGAGGACGTGGTATTTAGCTGAGGGTAAATTGGCTTCATGGTCAGTGGCTTCATGGAGCTCACAATCAATTTACACCAGGCAATAAGTTCTAAACTGGGTTATTTTAAAGAGTCCTATATGACTGCGGGCTGAGGGGTCAGGACTGCTCTCTAAGTAGTAATAAAGCTTCCTGAGAGATTTTTGGTGACTGTCTTATTCCTTGAGCATTTAGAAGTTTCCTTGAGCAGTTACGAATGGAGAAAATCCTTGGCATCATGTAAGTGAGACAACTGAAATTTGCCAGAAGCCTGTATCATCAGAATGACCCTTTGTGTTTTTTTTTTTTAAACATGATGTTAGAAGAACAAGGTAAAAGAGAAATACGATATAAAACAGAACAGTGAAGTGAGCATGCACAAAATCTGATTAACTTCCCCTTCTGGAGAATTTACAGAATAAGAAACAGGTGAACAGAATCTCCCAAATGGGCAGGAAAAAATGAACAAACAGAAAACCCCCAAAATACTAGGTGGCTGGCTACAAGAAAGCATGGTATTCTATAATATTATGAAAAAATTACATGATCTGTAGATATAGGATTATGGAGTCTGCAAAGCCCTGAGTGAGATAAATGGAGAAGTTCATTGGTCTCAGAGATATAATTTCAAATTTTCTTCATCTCAGGAAGACATTTGGTTACACTCTGCTACCTTCCATTGGTTACAGACATTGCTCATGCTTTCAAGGTTATAGCAAGGAAGGTTGGAAATAAATCTGTGTTTCATTTTTGGTTTTAATGAATACTGAGGTGCTAGAGTCCCTGTTGGCTGTGAGAAGTACTTTCTATGCAAAAAATGTAGCCATGGAATAAAGTGGCCCCTGGATTAATTTATTGCCCCACACATTTCTTCATCTCCATATTCTCCATTTCAGACCCACTACAAGTTGAAAGATGTCTTCTGAGGGGTTTTCAGTAAAGTCTCGCTACCATTAACAAGCAGCAACATCTAAGTAAAATAGTGAAAAGTACATGCAAAATTAATTGAAGTGATAAGCTTGGCTGTATGATTCTGAGTGTGCAGATTTTTATTGCTTCAAATGATGACATTCTGCTGGAGGTTATTAGGTTCATCCCTTTTACTTTCTAAGGTGATGCGAATGGAAAGAATCAGCCTGCATGTCACCATCACACAGTATGCTCTCATACATAGGCTAGGGACCAGCTGATTTCAACCGTAGTACAGGATCCCTCCTCTTCAGATAAAGTATCAGCAGACTGATGTAACACTATTAACAGCTAAGTTCAAAAGCAAGGACTTCTATATTACTGGACACTTGTGAAGGACACTTAAAGAACATATGAAGCGAAAAGAGATGAGTAATACCACTAAGATTAAACTCAGAATAAAATTAAAATATCTGCAGTGAGATAATTTATACAGGGTGTAGCTAAGTTTTTCTCATCTTCCTGTTAATAATTGTATGGGTTTGATCATACAAAGGTATTCTTGAAACTGTTTCTGTGATGGCATTAAAAAGAACCCCAACAGTTTAGAACTTGTGGATTCTAAAATATGTGCATTTTTTCCTTAGTCATCAAAATAGTTGGAAGTAAGTGAACTAAACCCTTGCAAAAAAAGAAAACAAGATGATCTTTACTTCTACGCCAATATTACAGATCTGAAGGATATGTAAAGTGCATATATATACATTTATATGTATTCCTGATGTTGTTCAGATATTGCATATTTTTTCTGCTTTGTCCAGTTTCAAATTGCAGCCGAATGTGATGGGTTAAATTCTAAGTTATAATATTATAAAATGAGAATACCATTCTAAGGAAAAAAAAGCCCAAGACATAAAAGCTTTCATGTACAAAATAGAATACCATCACAGATAACACAAACAGTTATATATACTTCAGAGTTATAACTGATGATATTATTTCAGATTACATGATTATCAGTTGCATAAGAATGACATATTCAAGACATATAAGACATATTTAAGATATATAAGTATCTATATCATGTAACATCAGTAGAGTGGTAGTTTTATCTTATGTCTGTAAATTCCAAGCCCATATGCTTTATAGATTTTTTCCGGGGACAAAATGACTCCCATCAATTTAGAGTATATTGTTCTTGCTTATTCTTAGGGTAGTTAGGTATACACTACAATTACATAAATCTTCTTTCTCTGTTAAAAGGAAAAAAAATATAAAAAAGAGAAAACTATTTTGAAAAGAGAACTCTATTTTCCTTAGAAAAGGATGAATGTGAGATGAAATGAAGATTTCAAAAGACCTCAGGCAGAAATGTAATGTTATAAACACTTCTTTTTGCTCCTATATTAAGTTTTATTATTGTCTTTAGCCTGGTTTTTTAAATCTTATGAGAGGTGGTTTTGGTCTAAAGCTGAACACAGCTGGAGTTCTTTCCAGCAATCTCCTTTAAAGAGAACCTACCAAACAGTTGCAATTGTTCAGTGTTTGAATACACACTTCAGTTTCTTAGTACTGCTGCTTTAATGTCACTTACAGTATTTAAGGAATGAGCCTTATTAAATGTCTACCTAAATGAGTCAGAATCATTCTGGACAAACTAATGAAATTTCTAATACAAGAAGCAAGACTAGAAGGACATTGTGGTATCTTCTGCTTAGCTAGAGCAAGAATCTGAAGCATTTCCATTTACAATAGAGGATGTCTGTTTTGATTCAGAAATTGATAGTCTGTGTAAAATTATGCTGTACATTGATTTTATGATGCTTACATAGAATGAAATGTCTTATCAAAAATGTACAGTCAAGCAGTCTCCTGAATATTCTACCAGATGCCTTTATTTCTAATTTTTTTGCCAGTCAATGACATGTGCGTGGTACATACCAATTATCTTACTTTCCTCACACACTAAGGCATTATTATTTCACAGTTTCTGAGCTTGTCAGTGCAACTTGATTACTTCTAATTTTCCTTTTATAGGACAGACTCTAGAGTAGTTTCTTTTTAAAGTATAGAAGTACTAAATCAAATCTATGCTGTTGTCAGACTGGAAAAGGTGATCTGTTTCGAGATATCTTGAGGGCTTGGAATGTGTGGTAGGGGGTGGGTCTGCCCTTGCTCTGGTGAGGTGGTGCCCTGCCCCCCATACCCCCCAGCTCCACAGTGTCTGTCAATCATGGCACACTGGAGGCAGCCCCCCACTGTCACCTAACCCAGCCTAACTGGCCAAGAAAACAAAAGTCCCACCTGGGAGGAAGGCCCAGGATAGGCCAAAAAGGTTTAAGAAGGTTCACCATGAGGCAAGCATCTTGTCCTTTAGCCCTACATTCAGCTTGGAGTTTTACATTGCTGAAATGCAGGAGCTGGTAGCTACATGTCTGTTTTTCTATATCTTTCCCATTTTTCTTTTTTTCTCCCTTCCTTCTTCTTCTTCTAACTCTCTTCTCACAGAATGTGACATCAAATGGATTATAAGGCTTCCTATGTTCAGTGGACCAAGTCTATGCTATGATAAGTGATGTTATGTTGTATTTACTCTTTTGCCAAGGTTCCTTAGTTTATTCTATAGTTTGCCAGTAAACTTTTGTGAGTTTTTTAGCTCTTGAAAACATGTGGTTGGGATCTTCTCCTTTCTGTCTACCCACAGCAAAAAAATCTTGGTTTCGCTCTAGGTTTGAGTGACCAGGGTGTAACAGCTGTTCTACTCCATCCTCTGTGTTTCCTTTCCAAGGCTGCACCATTTCTAAGAGCTCTTTCCTTGGAGAACTATAAATTGCAGTGGTCCTCATTAGACAACCACAGTCAAGTGGCTCTGGTAACATGACTGTCGCTCACCATACTTCATAGTGACTTCATAGTACGCACACGCCAACACACAGTTTTGTATAAAAATATGAAACTCTCCTGAGCTGGAAGAGATACTAGCAGAGTTCTTCCAGCCAATATGTGTATTTTATAACTTATAATTTGTTTTAGAGAACAAAAATTGCAAATCTGCATATATGGAGAGCTATTAAGTGTTCTCTAAACAGCAGTAAACAGGGGGTTAAAGTCACAATCGACACATGGTTTTAAAAAATGTTTTACAGATCTGTTGTTTGCTGTGGAATGAAAATTTAATCCTGCAATTTCCATGTTAAGAGGGTCTGTCAGTTCATTACATGGAGCAAATTATTGTGGTTTGTTCTGTCAAAAGCAAAAAAGATAAATACAAGAAAAACATGTACGTCCTTCTTCAAATTTAAATGAAAATTCATTAGAAGATTGTTGTGCATTCTGCAGTTGCAAACAGATGAGTGTTTCACTTTCATCTTCTGAGATTCATAGCGTACAGCTGAGGCTCCTTACAAACATGGGAGTTATTTAAGCATTAATTCAAGAAGCTGGAGACTACAGTCAATGCAACAGGACTCTGATTCTTCATAGAGGCTCAAATGAAGTTTTAGTTCTGCATCAGAACTCAGTGGAACTCAGTGGTCAGGGAATATTTTATTTAAAACTATCTTATTTGAAAACTAAATTGCCTCAAAAAGCAAAGAAATGAAAAAGGTGTAGTAGTAGTGAAATGAAAAAGTAGTAGTAGTGTCTACTACTGCTAGTCAAAGTACAGAGCATAAATAGAGGTTTAATTAAAATGTTCCTTTGGAAAATATGTCTGAAATTTAATTTCCTTTTTAGGGCATGCAATGTTTTGCTGCTTCTGAAAAGTCTGATGACATTGATAACAAAAATATGTCAACTATATTTTCAGATGGAAAATAAAGAGCAGTTTTATACTTAGCATTAATAGAATTTTTAACAGCTTTTTGTAGTGTTTAAATTTTAATTTGAGGTCTCAAATGGAAAATTTCTTTGTTTCTTCAATTTCTATTCCATCCTCTTGACTTATGTAATTTTTTTTCTCATGGTAAGATATCTGAAAGAACATTTGAAGAAATCATTTTGTGACATAGTTTCGAATACCAAATTCTTTAAGTTTGAAAGCAAAGCAAAAATAAGTGGGTCTTCAGTTTTGATTTATACCGAAAAGCACAAACAGGCCACAATGCCTCTAGACACACTGCCTTAGAGAAAAGGTCATTGAATGATACATTTCTGTGCATCCTGAAACTGATAATATAAGAGGGCAGGAGAAACTGATTGGCACAGTTAAAAATTAGAAATATTTTATATATCAGCATGCAGTTGTGAGGGTATGACCTAAAGTATGATTCAAAAAAAAAATTATGAGAACTACAATTTTAGAAGGATTTAAGTTTCTCTTTTTTATAAAATATGGTGTGTATAAAATAAGTGTGACAACTCCATTTCTTGAAAGAATTAGTAATAGCTAACTCAAAGTCAAGTCAAAGGCAAGTAAGAAGAAGGGGGAAAAATTCCATTCCATGTAAAATTCCTAAAATATTTTCTTGCTGACAGCAGAATTTCTGTATCAAAATTTTATGTAAGGACTTTTAAATTTTGCTATCTTGAAGTTTAGTAAAACTATGCAATGATAAAAATCAAAATGAACAGCTAGACAAAACAGTTTTACAACAAAACTGCAGCAGTGTAAAGTGGCAGAATGGAGGTCAGAAAATTAAAGGCATCTTAGTATTCACTTGGACTAGGCTTCCCATCAAGGTTAGAGGCCTTAATTAATGGGGAATAGAATGCTTGTTTATTGTTTTAGTTGTGTATAGTTTTCACTAGACCATTTTTTTCCCATTATTTTAGCGGACAGATGAAACTGGAAGAAGGTATTATGACAGATATTTCTTATTGTACTGTCATAGCCTTCTGTGAATTTTGATTCATCCTCAGTGTGTGTGCTTTGAGATCTCAAAGGGATCAGTTTTAGGGGGAGAGGGGCACAAATGTCTGTAGTCTTTCCATGTGTAATATAGTGATCAAAACCTGGATTAGAGCCAAGAGTGTATAAAATGACATTTTAAGGAAGCAAACAGGAAATTCTCCAGTCATTCCTTTATTATCTAACCCTAAAGAAAGAAATATATTCAGTTGTTACATCGACTAGTTGCTGCATTATCTCTGCTACACTCAAGGAAGTTTAATGACAAATGACAGGAAAATCAATGTGGTGCTGTACAACTGCATTTTGGTAGAGAGAAGAAATCGTATTTGTTTTTCTAAGACAATCTGGAAGATATATTAAAAATAAATATTTGGATCTATTTAATCATTGTTAAAATAATCCTGCATGCATAGGTGCAATCCTGTGCAATCTCTGATGATTTAAACTGGTTCCTTTTTCCTACGGAATCCATGCCTCATTCATTATATAGGATAAAGTACAGTGTATGGATGAGACAAGGTTATACAGGACAGGGGCCTAGTGTCTTTCCTGACATAAGATGGTGTCGTGGTTTGACACTGCTAAATGCCAAGCACACGAAATCTAATTATTTGCATAAGGGGAAATAAGGATTATTGAGGAAAACGAGAAAACTACAAGGCAAAAGAAGTCCAGACTTAAGCAGTTACAGTATAAAGAAAGTTTATTACTAACAGAATTAAAAGTAAACAGAAAAATAAGAAATTAAAGCAAACTCCCCTCTCCCTCTCAGCTCCCCCTCTTTCCAACCGACCCGTGCAAGGGAAAACAAAATACAGGATTCGGTCAGTGTTGCATTTCTTTAAGAGTCTTTTTTATGCTTAAGGAAAAGAGTTTCTTCTGCTATGCCGTGGGATTCTTCACAACGCAGCAGTCCGCCCGGAAAACAATCTGCTGAAGTGAAAAAATATCTCTCCCATGAAATCTTACAGTGTCCTCACACTGCCAGTCATAGGCCAAAACATGGGGTTTAGTCTTTTAAGGATGAATTATTCTAGCCTGAAAACAAAGCCTGTCCTCTTCAATATCTCTAAAAGCCTTTCACAACATCTAGGTCTTCACAGGCCACGCGTGGATTTTCCACCTCCCCATGTACTTATATGAATTATAGAGAAAACAGTCTGTAGTATTACAGTCCTCACCACTGCTTGCAAGGAGAATTTTAAGCTCTGGCGCTGGAAGCGACTCCACCCTCTTTTCCTGCTGCCATCTTAGCTTTGTCTCATGTGATCTCAACCTTCCTCTCTTTCTGACCTTGGATTTGCCATGTTAGGGAGTTGATCTTGTTCAGGCTCTACACTGGACAAAGCCTCACTCTCTTTATGCTGCTGGCTGCACGATGTCTTCCTCGGTTCGGCGCGAACCATGCTGGCTGCAGGGAGGCTCCACGGCCCCCGCCGGCTCCGCGCAGGGCTGCAGCAGTTTCAGTTGAAATCTCCACCGCTGTGATGTTGTTTAAGGCTGATCCCGGCTGCACGTGGATCTGGGACAGCTTTTTTCGCTGGCGGCTTCATTTTGCCCACGCTGGGGGAGGGGAGGGAAGGGGGAGGGGCCCAGCCTAGGCCCAGGATGGGGCCCGGAGCCTGCCCCTGGCCAGCCCTCAGCGCTAAGAGCATGGGAACAAAAAGGGAAAGTCCTGCTCTTCCGCACGCTTTAAATATGCAAATCACAGAAGCACGACATTGGGTTAACAACTTGTCCATCAACTTAGTTTCAACATACTACAGATGGCAGGAAGTAGAGTAGAAAAAAAAATCTGGAAAGCAAGCAAACTGCTCTGGCAGATAAAAGTGATCTGGTGATTTGGACACTGTAATGCCCCCAGTCAAATCACTTCTGTCCCTGCCTCTTTTAAAAAATTTCCTTGTAATCTGGTCTAGTATTTTTTTGCCCATGTTTTCATCAAAACTACATTCTTTCATTTCATTGTAAAATTCTGAGTATTTTAAGAATAAATATTTTGAAGACTGTGTGTCCTCTGGACTATCAGGACATAAGCATTTTAAATTGAGTAACTAATGCTAATTATAGCAATGACTCTATGCTCCAGTGGTTATAACACCATCACCTCACACCAAAGGTGACAGAAAAATTCAATACTGATGATTCAGAAAATACAGAGTGATAAATATGAAAAGCTTACAAAAAGTTAATAATTCGGTTCTAATAGCAGGTCATCATTCATATAGCTCTAAAAAATAAATGTCAAGCAGTTGCATATGCTGTGCTGATTCTGTATGCATCAATCATTTCTTACTAAGGTAGTTTTACAAGAAAAAGCATCCATATTATGCTATATACAATGTAATAACAGCATAATAATATATACAACATATAATGCATAGTTATTAAAACTGAAACATAAAAATTTATAACAAATAAATGGAATTTAAGTAGCACAGGGAAACTTGGTTCAGGTAGTTTGATGTCACTGTAAGACCTGAAGTGTTCCTAAGAGATATACACTAAAATGTCAGTGAAGTCACTGGGGAAAAAAGCGATTATATCGATCTTATACAACAACAACAACAACAACAACAACAACAACAACAACAACAAGGATAGTTAGGGCAGCAGTCTGCAGTACTATCTGCCTTTCCTTAACTATCTTGGAATCTTAATTTGACTCTCTGTCTTATCACAAGTGTAATTTGTGAATTCACATGCTGCATGTTTTATTCTGATACCTTAATCCATTTTACAGATTTTAGTTGTTTGAAGACAAAAGAAACAGTTTTGCTGGATTGATTCTTGTCCTAGGTTACAATATAGACGTACTTAAGTATTCTATTACCACCAGCTGTGGGCCATTAGCTGTTATCTCCTGCTATGACCCACCCCTGATAACAGACAATGGGCCATCAAGAAACCACTGCATGACTCATGGACTTATCCTATTGTGAGATGCTCTGCCCAGGAGGGAGGAGCCAAGCATTCCCACCTGGATATAACCTGGCCTTGGAACTGCCTAAGGCAGCCCTGTCTACTGAGTTCCCAGAGGACAAGAGCTACTACTGGACCTTCAGCTGGAGACCAGACCTTCCACAGGATCACTGCTTCACCAGAACTACTTAATTTGGGCTGCTACCACCACCCTAACAGGGTGTCAGGTTGTATCTGACTTTGTCAGTGCTTTTCCTTGTATTATTACACTTATTTCTAATTTTTAATCTCCCACTGGTTTGTTTTCAAGCCAATACAATTCTCATAAAGTTTAAGCCAATATTTGTTCATAACGTTTCCAACTACTTGTATAGCAAAAGAAAAAAAAGTTCATCAATTTCTGCTAAAATAAAGGCAATAGTAATTGCTGGCCGTCCATATATAATTGCAGTACTACTTTTGTAGTTGATTTCATCCTGAGATTCAGAAGAAATAACTTATTTGTGCTAATATGAAGGGGGAAAAGGGAAGTAGACCAGGAAAGGGTAGTCAGAATGAAGTGTGCCTTATTTATGGAGAAATTACTTTGACTTCACAGTAAGATCTTACATGAGTAAGGCAAGATTGAGTTCAAAGTTAAAACAAATAAGGATTGGAAAAAACACTAAGTTATTAGTTATTTCTGGAATCAATTAGTGTTGGAGAGATTAATGGATTGTAGGGCAAATACTCCTGAAATGTTCAGTGATTGACAACGTTACATCACCCACTGTGAAACTCCCTGCCCCAGGGAAGGTACCTGGGCAAATATAAACCTGAGTGAATAAAAACCCAGTAGATTTGGTGTTCAAGGATTTCTCCCACCACTTTTTTGGAACTTCCCCTACCACCCAATGGATCTGGTTGTTGTGGTGGGTAGTTCCTTGCATTGGTAAGGCATGCCACAGCCTTCTCGAAGAGCTCTGTGGGGGTCTCTTAGGGAGGGCAGCTGCACTGCATCCCGTGGCCTCTTCCAGGCTGCCTATCACTTGCTCTGGCCGGCTGTGGCTCTGCAACAGATGATGATAAAGGAGGCGAGAAGGCTCTCCGCATGGGGACTGGAGAAGGTCTTTATTCCATGGCTCCCAGGAGCCTAAAGCCAGATCATGGGCTGGCTCCCAGAGGTCGAGAGCCAGCACATGGCGTGGCTAGCCCAGGTGGAGAGGCTGGTGCCCCAATGCAGAGAGAGCTGCTGCCCCAATGCAGAGAGAGGTCACCTGGCCTGGTGCCTCAATTTATCTGGGGATGAGAGGGGCAGAGATAGCACATAGACTAATGGTCTCAGAGCATAGGGGTGGTACATGGGTGGAGTTGGGGTAAGAGATTCAATAGGAAAAACCTGAGGGAGTGGTTAGGACTAGGGGCGGGGAAGCAGGAGGAGTCACATGGAAAGGGCAGGTAATTTAGTAACAAAAGGTATGGGGAAATACAACGCCACATCTGGTCTATGACCACCACCTCAACCCAGACTGCCCAAGTCTTGTTGCAGGGCCTACAGGTGGTGAGATCTTTGCACTCTTGTCCTTTCTCTTTCCTTCTTCTCCCTCGTGCATGTCCTTGGGTGATGTTTTGCTTTCATACTGCAATGCTTTCATGTTGTTATTACCATAGATAATAATAACCAAAATGGCTACATACACGTTTTCCTTTGTAACCAAGTTGTGCTATAATAAACCCTACATATGTATATTAACAAACATAGGTCACTCAGTGTCATTTCACTCTAACCCACCCCAAGGGATCTATTAATAAGAACATTTGTTACTCTTGTCCTCTGTGGAGGGTTGTAGCAACTTACCTGTTTAAATTCTCAATAATTATTTAAAGAAGATGCATTGGAAGTGATATTTTATGAAGGATTAGCAAATGGATTTCTGTGTTGTGAAGGAGGCCAAAACAATTTATAAAACTTATAGAAATGTCACTTCAGTCCAGAAACCCAAAATTTGGAGCATATTGAAATTCTTCAGGTCTTTGGTAGCTTTTGGACAGAATATTGCATTCAGAAAGTGAGAGAGGGCTTAAGAGGTACTTGAGAAGGGACAAACTACTACTGTAGCAGTGATCGGTGGGATCACTTTCTTTCTTATCTGATTTGATTATTTCCTGAATAAACAAAAGAACCCAAGCAAAAGGAAAACAACATAACTNGGCCTACAGGTGGTGAGATCTTTGCACTCTTGTCCTTTCTCTTTCCTTCTTCTCCCTCGTGCATGTCCTTGGGTGATGTTTTGCTTTCATACTGCAATGCTTTCATGTTGTTATTACCATAGATAATAATAACCAAAATGGCTACATACACGTTTTCCTTTGTAACCAAGTTGTGCTATAATAAACCCTACATATGTATATTAACAAACATAGGTCACTCAGTGTCATTTCACTCTAACCCACCCCGAGGGATCTATTAATAAGAACATTTGTTACTCTTGTCTTCTGTGGGGGGTTGTAGCAACTTACCTGTTTAAATTCTCAATAATTATTTAAAGAAGATGCATTGGAAGTGATATTTTATGAAGGATTAGCAAATGGATTTCTGTGTTGTGAAGGAGGCCAAAACAATTTATAAAACTTATAGAAATGTCACTTCAGTCCAGAAACCCAAAATTTGGAGCATATTGAAATTCTTCAGGTCTTTGGTAGCTTTTGGACAGAATATTGCATTCAGAAAGTGAGAGAGGGCTTAAGAGGTACTTGAGAAGGGACAAACTACTACTGTAGCAGTGATCGGTGGGATCACTTTCTTTCTTATCTGATTTGATTATTTCCTGAATAAACAAAAGAACCCAAGCAAAAGGAAAACAACATAACTGTTTACTTGTGTTTTCTTATGACATTTCCAGGGCAGTCTGGCTTTGTTCAAAGCCAAGTGTTTTTTATGCGAGACATTTTCTTGTGGGCAGCAAACGTATTTGGTACTAAAAGCCAAAACTAAACTCCAAACAAGTGTATGCCACATACACATCAGGGTTTTTTTATTATTTTTAAATATGCCAGTTCCAAGTTCAAATGTGTCTTTCATATCACAGTCCTCTGGCTCTGGAGAATACCTCTGAACAGCTTTGATTACTGTTAAGACTCTGATGGAATAAAAGCATTAGGCCACTTTCAGTAAGGTCACATCCTGTATATTTTTACACTTTATCACTTTTTTCTGAATGTTTAAGAACATTTCCAGAGGAGCACGTTAAAAAAGGCTGGATTTTTACATGGAACCCACTTTTGTCTCTTCCGTGATCCTTACTATGTTTTTCAAAGGCATTCCCAGGAGAAAGCTTTGCAGTTACAGTATACGATTAATTACTAATTCTTTAACTGCCATCAAAGAGAGTATTTCCACATGTACTCTCCAATATCTTCAATCTTTAATTTCTTCCTAAGTGAGTATGGCATTGCACTATCATCTTTGTTTTGATATAGAGAGAGGGGAAAAAAGTTCTGTAGCACTGGTGATGTTCCAGGGCACTTGGCAGAAGTGCACTGGGCAGGGACTGTTCCCTTTTTCTTTTCAGTTACTTTCTTAATACTTTTCAGGATAGTTTGAAAATCAAATTTTCAAAAATCAAAAATTGAATAGAAAGAGAAGAAATTGTATTAAAAAATTGGTTCATCTAGGCTGCTTGCTTTAATGTTGAAGAAGATGCACAGGAAGAAAAAGTGTAATGTCAGAGGTCTGCTAGCTGATCTATAGCAGCTGCCATCAGATCCAAGACTTTACTGAACATCTGATTCCCTTTGGACCAGTCTGTCCTTACACAGTCCCTGGAAGGATTTCAATATTGCGAAAATTTGTTTAAGGTTTAGCATTTCTTAATTAACTGGCTTGGTTTGTTTGTTTTAATTCACATTTTCCTTTTACCCACATTTTAATATATGTGACTGGCTATCCCAGGAAATGAAATGAGAAAATTTGGATGATGCAGCTATAAATACTCTTTTGGATCAGTCAAAGCTGAAGAAGGAAGGCAATTTTCCTATGCTTGTATACAGTAATTTTACTGTCATCTTTCACTCTATGGGACATTCACAGACGAGACCTTGTTAATGATTCTTTCATTGTCTCACATGCAGTTAATAGAGATACATTCTGAACTGTTACATGTCACTGTCTGCAAGATTTGGCAGCTCTAGGCACAGGCAAAGAAAGTCCTTGCCTAGGGTATCACATTGCTGAGAGGCCAAGTGCCACACTGCTGCAGGACTACTCCAACTATGATTACATCCAGGAGAAGAAGCAGTTGCTCTTGGAAGTGATGCTGCAGTGCGTACTAGGGGCAGAACAAGGTGGTATTAATTGGAATTATCTGCTGCTGCTCACTTCCTCTACTTACTAGTCTTCCCACCCCGTCTTTGCTCCTCATCCCTTCCCTTGTAGTCTGCTGCTAGGTTTTCACTTGGTGGAAAGAAAAAGTCTATTTGTCTATGCATCTGAATATCCTTGAGCTGTTTTTGTTCATGAGTGCAAGTCTCATTGATTTAATTTTTAATTGTTTTTGAGCATGCTTATTTACAGTTCAAGCTTTGTTCAGGTTCAATTGCTGCAACGAAGTTACTGGAAGAATGAAAATAACTTTGAGTGACTTTCTAGTTTCTTTATTAAGTAAGAAACTGCTGTTGAAGTCTGTATGTAATTTCCTCTTCATGTTCCATAGCATCTGTGCACCTTTTGCTTCTGCAGCTGAAATGGATTAACTCAATTTCAATAGTCAGTGAAGTAAGATTTTTTCACATTTTATATATATATATTTACATATAAAGTATATGGTTACTTCTTATTTTGTTCAGAAAGTTCTCTGTCATCTAAGCTCTCTGTCCAGGTGTTCTGTGCTCTGCCATAATATTGGTAAAGAGGACTGAGATCCATTTTTAAATCTAATTGTATTTTTAGTACTGCTGTTTCACTTATAAAGAAAAATTAAAGAAAAAATGAAGCAACAAAAATTTTCAATAAAGAAAAAATTGTACTCTCAAAAAATTGATTAGAAGTACATATTTTATGATCTTAACAGAGAATTTCATACAATTACTGCTGACAGAAAATTATATGCATTATATGAAAAACTGTTTTGGAACTTCACTTTTCTTACAGAATTGTTTGCTTTGTCCAAGCAGAATCTTCCTGCATACGGTAAATAGGCTTTTACAGTCATTATAGCCATGAAGAGTATTCTATAGTATAGTAAAAAAATGAGTTTATTTTTCTAGAATATATGACCAAATTTTCCATAAAAATCAAAGGGAAATAAAAGGCAAAATGACTGACCAATGAGAAGACTTTTCTAGAAGTAAAATAGTGTTTTATTCTATTACACTGAACATGTTTGTACATAGTAAGACAAAGACGTTTTTCCCGCTTAACAGGAAATTTTCAAGACTTCAGAATGCTTTGTTCTCTGTATAAGAAATAATGACTACAATTTCGATTTTCCATAAATAAAGATGAAATGAAAAAGTGAAACTGTTTGTCTGGAATACTTAAAAGGCTTTAACTTGCCTCACAACAGAAAAAAAAGTGTTGTTTTTTTTTTAAAAATTCTCCAGTATACATATAGATTTGTTTAAAAAACATCAATAAAGAATATTTTTCAATTTTTTCTTTTAAAATTTGAGTCAAGAATTTAATTGAAATAGGCTTTCTTCTGAGAAAGTTTTATTAACAATAAAGCATTTCTACCATAAGGAGAAGCTGCTAACAGCAGGAACAGACACATAATGCTTGCAAGGATCTCTGTTGTGATTGTAATTAATGTATTTTCTGGCAGATGTACAGAAATCCTTGTACTTGTGCTTCGCTTTCATAGGATAGCCCATTTCTCCTGACTGTCTTTTTCTACATGGCATGTTGGAGAAGATTGGTATTGCAGATCTGAAGAACTAGAGTAAGATGGACTGGAAAATGAGAAATACACTAAGTAATATTTGATTCTTATTATTCTACTGGGGAAAATAAATGTTCCAGTGCGCAAATAATTTCTGGTTAATTTTCCAATACTGACATTTATTTTTAGTTCAAAATAAAACCACTTTTTTCTTTTTTTTTTGTTTTACTGTTTTATTCCCGTTAAACACTTGGGCATATAACAGTCTTGTTCACAGGGCAAACCTGAAAACAGTGTTTCTGTGATCAGCATAGCTGGAGAAATATTCTGTATTTTCCCAAATGCTTATACAATTATCATTATGGACTCCCAGGGGTTTTTTTTGGATGATTCAGTATTAATGTCATCTAGACTTCTTCTGCTTTTAACTTCTTTTAAAATAAGAAATGCATTGAAGTCCAACAGTCCGAGTCTATGCCTTTGTATCTTAAATTCTAACTCAGAAGCTTTTTTCATCTGGTAGCAAATTTTCTTCCTAGGCTCAATTTAAATACCTCCTGCTTGGTGTAGGCATATTGATGTAGAATTGCTGGGTGGAAATTTCAGAGAGGAATACCACAATAAATCAGTGTCGCATATCATAGAATTGAGAAATCACTGAGGCTGAAAAAGAGCTTTAAGATCACAGAGTCCAGCCATTAACACATCACTGACAAGTTCCCCACTAAACCATGTCAGTAAGTGCTACATCTACACATATTTTAAATACCTCCAGGGACAGTGACTCAATCACTTCCCTGGGAAGCCTGTTCCAATGCTTGACAACCCTTTCCAGGAAGAAATTTTTCCTATGATCCATTCTTAGCCTCCCCTAGCTCAACTTGAGGCTGTTTCCTCTTGTCCTGTCATTTCTTACTTGGGAGAAGAGACAAACCCTCACCTGGCTACAATCTTCTTCCAAGTAGTTGTGGACAGCTCCAATAAGAGCTAATCAACCCCAGCTCCCTCAGACACTTCTCACAGGACTTGCTAAGAACTTGACCATTCATCAGCTTTGTTGCCTTTGTCTGGAAAAATCCCAGTACTTCAATGTCTTTGTTGTCCTCACATTTGTAACTTCCAGTCAACTAACACCTCTGCAGTTAGCTAGAAGTGGTGGTAAATGATGGAGAGTGGCTTGGAGAGCACCTCTCCTAGCTCCGTCCGTGATCCTGTCTGGCCCCATAGATTTGTGTGTGTCGAAGTGGTGCAGTAAATCTCTGACCATTTCCCTTGGATTATTGGGGCTTCATTCTGCTCCCCATCCATCTTCCAAATTAATGGGCTGAGTACCCTGAGAAAAAATTGTTGACTATTAAATACTGAGGCAAAGAAGTCATGAAGTACCTCAGGCTTTTGCTTACCCCTTGTCAATCCTTCTCCCCACATTCAAGAAAAAATGGAGATTCTCCTTATCCCTCTTTTTGCTACTCATGTATTTATAGAAATATTTTTTATTGTCTTTTACAGCAATAGCCAGATTAAGTTCTAGTAGGGCTTTGGCCCTTTTATCTTTCTTCATGCACAGCCTCACATCATCCTTGTAGTCCTCCTGAATCACGTATCTGCCCCTTTTTTTTGAAGTCCATTAGCTCTCCCTGTTTTGTGAAGTTTCAGACAGAGCTCTGCTCACCCAGGCCAGTTGTCTTCTCCAATGGATAGTCTTTTGGCACATGGGGATGTCCTGCACTTTTAAATCTTACTTCTTCAGGCACATCAAGCCTTCCTGGACTGATTTGCCCTTCAGGACTCCATATATGCTATAGTGAAGTCTCCTTGCTTCTTTTGAAATTAATAAAGCACACATCCAAGGCGGTGTTTTGTTTTATTATAATTGCTATAAAGTGCTCTTGTGCAAAATTATTTTCTGTTGAATAATACTATCATACAAACTATCTAGACATAAACATATATGCAATCCTGCTACATTTCTAAAACTAGGTTATGAGATCAGAATACAATTGAAATCTTATTCTTTAGCATTGGCATCAGCTTCATATTCTGTAAAATAAATCAGAATCTGGGAACTTGTCTAAAACATAAAAATACAATTGAATACTAATGTCACTTATTTTTCTCCCGAGAATATGTTACAGGGCATTGATTATAGTTATACTTATGTATATGCACAGAACTATATACACTTTTATAGCTGGACAAGAATGTTATAAAATAACTTAATTTTTCATTTCTTATCTTTAACAGAAGAATAATGTGGTTTTGACTTTTCTGTCTTATCGTGAAAACATGATGGAATTATTGCAATTATAAAGGCAATTTGGCAAAGAAAAGAATCTAAAAAGCAGATGAAATTATAGGCTATATCATTCAAGCTATTTCCAGTAGACAAATGGAGATGTGATTGAATTGTGATTGTGCAAACTTCAGCTGGAATTTATATTCTTTTGAGCAAAACAAAAATGACATCAACTGCAAGGGAAATTACTATATTAGTAGCACTGGAAAACTTATCAAATGAAAAGAAACTGAAAAAAACTTTGGTTCATCTAGTTTCCCAAAAGGAACATTCTCTCCAAAACCATGAAGGTAAATACCAAGACATCAGAAGTTCTAAACAGCAGTATTGGTTATTATAAATATTATTCTCAAACTGAAAAAAAAAATAAAAAAAATACTAGCCTGAAAGTTAGAAAAAAGGGTTCTAACCCCTAGAGGAGTAGAACTTCCTCATATCAACCCAACAACATGAGGGAAAATTAGAACACTCTGCAATCCTTAGCTTCCTAAATTTACATTTCTATAACATGGTTTTCTGTCACAATAGGCACCTATGAACAGCAATGCAGGAGGCCAATTAAATTCTACGCCCTATGTTCCAAATGTGAAACTGCAAAAAAGCGTATCTATTATTGCCTGTTACAGCCCATCAGCTACAGGTTCATAAAAATATGTCTCTCAGAAGCTACATGCTGTAGTTTGGAATGACAAGTTTTTACTACAGTCTTGAGCAGTGGGAATGAATTTCACAGTACTTAAAAGAAATTAGGCATATTTGAAGAAAAGGAAAAGAAATAGACCCAGGATAAAAATCTGTTAAAATCTGTTTATGTGGTATAAAATTAACACTAGGTAGTTCAGAGATTCTCAAACATTTTCCAAAATCAGCTATATTGATCTGTTCTAGTTCAGCTTTTCTATTAAATAATTTCAATATACTTCCTAAAACACGTTAAGTAAATTATCACACATGAATCTCTCACTCTTTTGTCAAAATGAAAATACTGTTAAAATATATTATTTTTTTGTTCAATTTTCTTATGTATTTTTACTGCCGAGTCTTTACATCTTTGCAATCTTCAATCAAGAGCAGATAAAGTTTTATCTCCCACTTTAAACATTTTTGCTATTTAATGCTTTCATTTCGTATAAGGAGGGAATCTATCAACCACAGCCTATGTCTAGAAATCAATTTTTTTCAGGGTGAAAACATCTAAGTTTTTTACATGAAAATTAAAAAAAATTAATCTTCTATCCCAATGTGATTTCTGTTTATTGGAACATCTGGAACTGACAAAGGATAAAAATTAATATCAATCAGAAAGTGAGGAATACTTTAAACACTTGGCTTTAAACACTTGTTTTCACTCTGGATTTAGGAACTGACTAAACAGTCTGACATATGCCAAAAAAGTACCAAGGGCATGAGCAATGTGCATGTTACCTTCTACAGAATTTGGGAAATTTTAAAGTTTTTAAATAGACTTTTCATTCTAACATTTGTTTTTAAAGCTTGAAAACTAAAGTATTGAAGTTTGTGTCAAACAAAAGCATTTGTTCAAGAGTGAAAAACAATTGTTCATTATTAAAGGAAATGCTCCATGTGTCAAAAAGGGTAGAAGTTTTTCTTATGTAATTTTCCACAACTTAATCACAAAATTTTCTGGTATGGTGAATGAAAATGAGTTTTATTTACATATGCAAAACCAAAACCAACATGGCAAGATACCCTGACTAGATATTCAGCGCAGATTTTTATACCGTGAGACCATATCATACCCTGTACTTCTGTGTTATATTGAGCTATCTGAATTGCAGATTATGTCCAGCTGCACAACAGAAAGAAGTTAATAAACAGATTTTATGCTGATGATACAAACTTCCAAGGTGATTGTTTTTAAGCAACAACATTTGTTGCAGCAGCTGTGGCCGCCGCCAGAATGACCAGTGAACGTCCAGGCCCAAGAGCGGCTTTGGCTTCATGGTGGGCTGGCTCGGAGGTCTGACATGTCCTTCTGAATTATGGCGAGTTCCCACAGTCCCCTGCTCTGTTATGTAAATTGTTTCATTCTGGTTGGCCCGTTGGCCTTCCTCCCAGTTTTATGTATAATCTCTTGAATATGTATCTTCCCTTATCAATAGTCATATGTTCTAGAAAGTTCCCTGTTATTTGATGCCCTGTTGGTCCCCCCTCTCCCTTGTCCTTCCCTCTTCCTCCCCCATTGGTTTATCGGCTGTCAATTCCTATCCTCTCCGCCCCCCCCAGCCCTCTTTTGATTGGTCGCCCATCCCCCTATAAAACCCTGGAACCCTCTTTGGTGGCTGTCTCTTGTCCCTGGACCCTCCCTCAAATGAACCTCGTTTGAACCTATACAAGAAGCTCCTCTCATCCTGTTTATCTGAGATCAGTGCCTGGATCATTTGCCTGCTCGTGTGCTTGTGCCTTCCACCACACCGGCTGTCGTGGGTGTGTGTGTGGCAGTTCTGCAGCTGCTCCTGAGCACTCCTAGCGGGAATCAGCACCTCTGAGGTGGCTTTGTTCCTGAGGATGCTTGGGGAAACGCAGCGCTGGTTCCTTCGGCTGACACAGTGGGCTGCGTCAAACATCTAACTTGAGTTAAATGTATGTTTTAAGCTTCCCCATTTATCTGCATGTGCTATTTTTCTATAATGCACTTACTTGATGGAGATACAACAGAGAAGCATAGCTGTAACTGCTTTAGATATGTTGCTACTTTGTCTAATGCAAAATACAGTTTTTAACAAGAACGGTGCTATTTGTACATCATACAGCTACCAAAAAGTAAGAGATCTTACATCTTAACAGTAGCTTCAGCTTCATGAATGTCTCAGTGATTTTCTTTCTCAGTTAGGAATAGAATCTATCTCATGATCAGCTCTGAAAATGTATGAGGTGATCACGGCTTTTTTCCCTTTTGCTGGAAAGGTGAATTATGTACTTTGCTAGAATTAAAGCTTATGCAGCTATGATTTCTTCTTCTTATTCCCCGCTGGTTATCTTAGTACATTTTGCTCTGCTCTCTCAGCACCATGCATACCTGGTTTTGTCATATTTGCTAAAGGTGGTGGTATCACCTCTGAGTGTGATCTAGATTGTGCTTAGAATGAGATAGTATAGATTAAACCAACTATTATTTAGAACATGGTGAATTTGTTTATGTCTATCTCCAAACCAACCACAGCTTTACTTGCTCTTTAGTTAAAAAAAATGTAGGGGACATAAAATTTATCACTACATGAAACATCTTAGGAGATGTAATACATAGAATTAGGGAAAACATGCATTTATTAGTGCCACCAGGTGAAGATTACCTGCTCAGAGAACATTAGAAAAAGCTAAGCTGAGTAGCTGGAAGTAATTAACACTCTCTAAGTAAGTGCCGGATGTCCACAGCATGAGTACTTCACCTAGTTTTGGGCTTCCCAGTAATAAAGAGACATTCTCCTATGAAGTCAGGCTGAGAGAGTTGGTGTTGTTAAGTCTGGAGAAGAGAAGGCTCTGGGGAAACTTTATTGTGGCTTTTAACTATTTAAAGGGGGCTTATATGAAAGACAGAAAAAGGCTTCTTACTAGGGCATGAAGTAACAGGACAAGGAAAAATTGTTTTAAACTGAGAGGAGATTTAGATTGGAAATTCTTTACTATGAGGAGGTGGAAACACTGGAATACGTTGTCCAGAGATGCTGTGGCTGTCACATCACTGGAAGTGTTCAAGGTTAGGTTAGTTTGGACTTCGAACAACCTGGTTCTCTTTGTTAACTTAGTCTCTGATTCTTACTCACAGGCTTTCAACATGCTCATGGCTACTCTTCAGAGACAACTTTTCACATTCAATCCACTTCTTGATGTAGCTCTTCACCTCTCCTTCCCTGTATCTTCTGAACCATCTGTAGCCATTGATAGTTGTACTCCAGTGACAGGACTCATTTCACCAAGCTTTGGTAATGTCAACAATGCCATAATTTTTAGCAACATGTGGCTTCCAATTCCTCTTGTCTGTTGCCCATGCTGTGTACATTGGTGTAAAGGCTTCTCAGCTGGGCTGCTGTCTGTCTCACCTTCATAGAAAAATACTCCTTAATTCATTTGAGATATTTCTTTGGTGTTTCCCTGTTGGCTTGTTACCTCAGGAATCCCTGGATCATCTCCATAAGACTGCGAGTGCTCTGGTGTGGCCAGTACAGTTCAGAGTCACAGGCAGAGGACTCTTGCTAGCACCCAGTCCCCTCTAACTTTGCATCTCATCCCACAGCTTTCCAGGGCAAGCCTGATATTGTTCTTCTCCCTCATATAAAGTAACATATAGTTTAAAGCTCTGCCAATGAGCCCCGCTGGTTCCTGAGCAAAGACTCTTTTCCCTCCCTGAGAAAGGTGAGTCCCATCTGGTGCCAGCATGCCTGGTTCTGCATAGGCCATTCATTCCATTGTCAAAACCTCTAATATTTTGACAGTGACAGAAGTCATGGATCCATGTATTAATAGATATAGCTCGCCTGTTTCTTCCAATGTTTCTGCCTTCAACTGGAAGTATAGAGGAAAATATAACTTGTGCCCCAGACTCTGTTATCAAATACACCAAGGCCCTGGAGTACTTTTTGATTGCCCTTGGACTACATGTAACTACTTCCTCGACTCCTACATGAAAGATCAGTAGCTGGTAGTAGTCTGAGGGCCACACCAAGCCAAGACGTTTCCTGGTGATGTCCTTAACCCAGGCCCCATGGAAGCATCAGATCTCCTAATGGGTTGTGCCCAGTTGGCATACTGGGCCCTCGGTTAAGATGTCTGTGCCCATATCAGAGGGCTAAAACAGGATGATCTTTGAAGGTCTCTTCCAACCCAAACCAATCTAGCTTAGGACAAAAATGTAATGGTGAGTTTTTTCAAACACATGGAGCAGAAACAAAGTAGATTAGAAAATAACACGATCCGCTGTTGTTGTGTTTGGGTTTGTTTTTTTCTTAAAGTTGATTCCCTGAATCTGGAAGATTCAAGAGATCAACAAGAAGCTGGTGCCAACAACTTATTCAGAGCAGCAGATGCAAATACAGTGTATCCTGAACTGTGTATTTCTCCTAAAGCTACTCTATAAAATTATTTTATCCTTCAAGCAATTCCTTTGGGGTGAGCAATGTTACAGTATTATCACACTGAGAATTTTGACTATCCAATAATTTAATTGCACCTATTGAATAAAAAAGCAGTAGGTAAAGGGTTTTCAGTCGATTTAAATCTGAAAACAGAATGTTTTTCTGAATCAAATCAGGTAGATAAGCATTATTTTAAATAACAGCTAAAACAAACCAAACGAAAATATGAAGGTCTCAGGAGTAACTAATAAAGAAAGAAACTTTAGGAGAACATATTCAGTGCTGGCATTGCTGTGAGTATATTAAAATTCATATTTTCATAATTCAAAACTAAACAAAGGGTCTTTGTATCACCATTAAAATCACTGGACTATAGTACTGGGACAAATTAATTGAGGGCAAGTTAACTGAAGTTCTAATGTTAATTTAAAGAAATGAAATTTTTTAAAGGCTTAGGAAATTTGGACAAGCATACCTTTGTTCATGTTCAAGAGTATTTATGTGTGAGGGATGAAAAGTAGGAGGAAAAAATGTACTCTAATTTAACTGACAATTGGAAAGAGATTATTAGCATTTCAAAATCAAAAATAACAGTCACAAAGATGTTAACAACAAGGAATATTTTCTGATTATCTATTAAACTGTCTCCATACTGCTTTAATACACTGTTTGAAATTATCTTAAAGAACTTCTGGTCAAAAGCAGCTAAAGAAAACCAATTCTGAGAAGAAATTATGTCTCTAGTCAAATATGGCAAAGATGCAGCTTCTCTATTCCTTGTATTTCTAGTCAAATATTGGAAACAGCTGTATCAGCTGACAACAGAGTAACAGGGGCAATACCCTTTCTGTGTCTCCTCATCTATTTTTTCCCCTTCTCCCATATGAAGTAAGATAGCTGTAAAACTGTAAACTGCAGAGAGGCTGCTCAGGCCAAGCCAGGAGAGCAGTCAGGTTTTTCTCTGCTTTAGTAGCACACCTTCTGCAGTCAGATTTAGCTAGGTTGGAATACTTGTGTATGAGCTGAAATTATACTTTGTCCTGGCACTGTAACATAATCCTAGATAGACTAGGCAAGCTATTAAACCAGTTGCACTTGTAATTTGCACCACTTAACCTGCATCTCCTTTACAGTGAGATCACTCTGTGACAACAGGGCTGAAATTCAGGCTGCATCTCAAAGCACTGATGTCTAGGTGTTCCAGACAGGGGTATGTATGCTACCCAAGTGAGCCATGAGAGTCAATACACCACCAACTGAACAGAGCCAAGAGGTATTCTGCTGAGCAGATGCAGGTGTCATCAATAGATACCTGCACACAATAGAATAATTCCTTCCAGTACATGAAAGGAGCCTACAGGGAAGCCAGAGAGAGGCTCTTTGTTCGGAATTCCAGTGATTGGAGAAGAATGAATGGGTACAAACTAAGGGAGGGGAAATTTAGGCTGGGTATTAGAAAGGAATTCTTTACTGTGAGGGTTGGTGAGAAACTGGAATGGGTTGCCCAGGGAGGTTGTGCATTTCCCGAACCCAGCAGTGTTCAAAGGCAGTTCGGACAAGGCCTTGAGCAACCCGGCCTAGTGGGAGGTGTCCTTGCCCATGCCAGCAAGGTTGGGACTAGATAGTCTTTAAGGTCCCTTCCAATCCTTAACATTCTATGATTCTAATATTTTGGAAACTGAGTCTACTGAATTCCATTAACCCCAGTCCTGATAGTATCAACATGAATATAAACCAGGTAAACATCATTGCAACAAAGGAAAGAATATGATTCCGTTACCATAAGGTCTAGACCCACCCTATTTTAGGCAATCATATTGCATAAAGCTGGTCTTAACCTGGACAGACTCTTTTGACTCCTTGCCATGCTCTTCCCATTAGTTCTTATAGGACCATCATTTTTGCTTGTCTGTTCACTTTATTATATTATCCATGGAGATAAAAATTACTGGTTTGGTTTTTTTTTATGCTACTAATAGCAGCAAATGTTAAAAGAACTGCTACTTTTTGAGTTTTTTAAAGAAAAATATGTTTTTCAGAGAGGGAGTTACTTCTTAATACCTTTTGTAGTTATTTAAGATGTTTGCTTCAATGTTTTTGCTTTATCCTTTAAAAACCACTCCAGACTTATACAAACTTTGACTGAAATTTTGCATTTTGAGGGGCATAGAATCCATTCTGTCTTGATGGTGGCTCATTAACAAATTCCAGACAGTGATTCATAGTTAGATTACTTGTTATGACTTAATTATATTTTGGTTAAAATAATTTGAAAAAAAATCTATTTAACGTCAGGTCTGAAGAAAAGTTCCTTAGGTTCACAAAACTTTAAAAGAATGCAAGATAGAAAAATAAATCCCATTATACCTAAGTCATAAGGGTTTATTTGTTTAGAAAACTTCCTAGGTTTACAAATTCGAGGGAAGTATATATATTTAAATTAACAACACTGAAATAGGCAATATCTGAATAAGAAAATAAAAACAAAAAATCCTGGGTTTGATAGGCAGACAGAAGAATAAATGAAGATACAGATAAATAATGAGCAATTTGAGTTGCTGACCCAGTCTCATTTCTCTCTCTATGCTAAAGGCAGCTGGAGGAAGGTATAAGCTCTTTTCAGTGCCTGGTTTGATTTTGCTTCCTTACTTTACTTTCTTGGCATACTGCTTTATAGTAATATAGCTAGTCATTAATAACATAAAGCAGGCTTTACAAGTGGTTTTCTTGCAATACAGACATTTATAAAAGAATTGCAGATGGGAAAGTATACCTAATGGGATTTCTTCTTCATTATAAAATTATCCCAATCTTAGCATTTTGCAATCACATCATTACGATCGTAGAACACATGGGAAAATCAAGTGTAGCTATTATGATAGCAATCTTTGCTAACATTAGCTTTTTCAGACCAAAACTGATGGATTGTCTCACTACCTAAGAAACACCTTTATGGAAACATTTACTGTAGTAAATTATTAGAAAGAATTTCTCCTCACTACCTGTTCAAAAAAATATATTCAGTAGAGGTAGCTGCTAGCTAAGATTCCATTACCTCACAGCTGCTGTTAAATTTAACATTTCAGGTTTGGTAGTAGCAAAACCTTCTGGAGGTAAATCTATCATGGTGCTAATTCTTCCTCTTTGTCCAATGGATTTATATTATACCCATGCAATTTTAGGCCTCTACAGCTATCATGATCAGTCCTGAAGAAAACAGTATCAAGCATGTTGGCACTCAGATATCTACGAATCTAATGTCTCCTAACTGGTATATGCAGTTTTCTACCTGCTTCCTTTGTCCTCTGTGCCTAGCAGTACTGGGATATCTAGCTTTTGATGAGCTGAGACAAAATGTAATGCTTTCTCTACTTTCCTTTTTTTTCTGTTATTGTTTTCCAGACCTTTTAAATAAAAAGCAATCTGCTAAAGCCTGAATACAAGCAGCTTTTTGGAGTCTGAATTCACATTAGCATAATGCCTGGAAAATCACAATATTCCTTGAAAATGTGAGATTTTAGTACCATTCACTGTCTGAGGGTAGCCAGAAAGAGGTATGGATTTTCCATAAGCTCTTCTAAGCTATGCTCACTTTGTCTTATCTGTGAGGTTTATCTGGCTGCCATGAAGTAGCTGTGTATCTTGATAAAAAGTTTCTGAGTCCAATACATGATGGAGAGGATCTAATCTTCCATACCTGTAGAGGAAGAACTGAGTTTCAGAATTTCTTCGTGGAAAGGGTTTTTAAGCACTGGAATGTACTGCCCAGGGAGCGGTGGAGAAAAAACTGGTTGTGGCACTTAGTGCTATGGTCGAGTTGACAAAGTGGTGATTGGTCAAATCTTGAACTAGGGCACTGGAGCTGGGCAATGGTGTTTCTGGGCTCCCTGCTCCTCATCTGAATCCCTCTTGGAGAAGTATTTTTCACAAGGTCATGGAGTGAAAAGACAGGTGGGAATGGCAAACCGACAGAAGGTAGGGTTAGATGTTAGAATGAAATTCTTTACTATAAGGTTTGTGAGACCCTGGCACAAGTTTTTCAGAGAGGTTGTGGACTCCCCATCCATGAAGGTATTCAAGACCAATTTGGATGTGGCTCTGCATAGCCTAGTCTAGTGGAAGGTGTCCCTGTATGTGGCAGGGGATTGGAACCAGATGATCTCTAAGGTCCCTTCCAACCCAAACCATTCTTGATGGTGATCTTGATTTGCGATTCTGTGATCTTGGCAGTTTTTGCCAGCCTAAGTGATTCTGTGATTCTATGAGGAGCTGTACAATGCAGATTGTCAATCACGATTTTCCTTAGGTACATTCTCAGATATACACTCAGTTCCTCCCTCATGTCCACAATGTAACTCACTAGGCCGGCAGATGGGTCATAAAGACAGTCATTGGAGACCTGCAAAAGATGTACCATCGCAGCTACTGCCCTCTCTCCAGAGCAGTAGCTGGTCCTTCTCACCAACATATACAACAAGGAAAAAGGATAGCACACAGGGTTGTGATCTTTACTAGCGCCTTCGGAGAACTCCAGTTTCCCTCCTCTCTCACAGACCTTTGGCAGCAGCAAGCATGTTTATATATTTTGTACTGAGTTTTTCTAGAAAACAATTTGTGTATAATAAAATTTGCTGAACAACCAATCCATATTGTTTTAATACATCTATTAGAATGTTAAGAAACTCCAATGTTGTGGAGATGGAAGACCATAAAATAGTCAGAGCTGTTGCTTTGTTTTATGAGAAACAAATATAGGGATTCTTTTAGCAGTCTGGCCAATGTCAACACTTCAAATCTTGTTAACTTCACGTTCACATCTTTTTTCTCTTGTACTAAATCTTTTATCTCAGTTTTTCTTAGCTTTGATTATTCATCAGAGCAGAAACTGAATTCCTGTAATGAAACCTGAAATCTTGAATATGAGGCAGAAAATCAAACCTGACATCATTATATAAGGTACATAAGAAAGCAAATTTTATGCAGCCAGGCAATTCCAGATGAGCAAACTTAAGCTAGCATTCTAATACCATTGACATGTGTTATTCAGTGCAAAAGACTTACACAGGATTATTCTTATCCACCCAGAGGTCAGCTGGCTTGCTGTCATGATTCCTACACGAATACCTTTCCCACATGGCAGTTCATGCCTTGTGGCAAGGAAAGCTTTGATCAGAATCCCTGGAACCTGTGCTCCTTTAAGTCATTTGCTCTCCTCTCAAACAGAGTTCTAAGGAGTTTATCAAGTCATATGCCTTAACTGCTTAATTCTATGAGCTATACAGAACTTTTTCCTTTCTAAAAGATGCTGATAATGATTATTATTATTAATAATATGTTACTGTGCATATCACAGTATCTTTAGCCATATATTGTTAGATGTACTATTAAAGCATGGCATACACTAGTGCTGTACCACTCTGAATATCGAATCCAAATAGACAGGATGGACCTATTGTTTCCATTTCTACAGGAAAGAAAAAGATATGATGTAAGATTATATGGTTTACCAGAATCACAGAATAAGCTGAAACAAAATGGACTGTCTGTAGTTATCAGTCATTTTCTTGATGTTTCAGTCCTTTGCATATACTGAAATATTGTTCTGTCTTTCTAAAAATAAGCCACTTGCACTTTTTTCTTTGGGAAGACAGCAAAATGTCATTCTTTTTTACTTATGTTTTCTTTTTTAACAGATATTTGCACATATGGAATCCACTGTCATTCATAATAATTACTTTAACAAACTTGACCAATTAACTGTGCTGTGTTTGTGTAACACTGCTGCACTTTCAGTATGAAAATGCAGCCTGTGGCTTGCTGTGATTATTCTCCATCTCGCTCTAACACAAATCCATTCCTATTTTTATTCTATTTTTATCAGAATATAACTTGAAAGACTTGCCTTATACCATCCTGGTGAAAGAAACAATTCTGTCAGACTATGAAATTTTTTCATCAAGCCTCCTTTTACTTCAATTTTCAATACCCATGGTAGTGTTTGTAGATGTGAATGACCTTGTGGCTTTTGTTTTTACCTGTAGCTCTCTTTTTTCACCTGATATTGGTTTTTATATTTGAAGTTTTTAAGGTAATGATTGTAACTTCACAGATCATCATTTGATGGATAGTGTGCCTATTCAGTCTGAACAGAGAATATGTTACTACATGAATTATATCGGTTAGCAGTGCGTTATACTGGTTTGTGTGACTGATTGAACTGCAAACTTTGTAAGAATGAGCAGCTGCATGCTATAGAAAAAAACCTAATTCCAAGAAAAAGAGTAAGTTCCTGGACATTCTCACAGATCTTTGCATTCTTTTTGTGTCTGAAGAAGTCAAAGAGAATAGTCCTTTTATTACGAACTGTGCTGGGACTTTAAAAAACACAACTCTATCTTCTACTTTGTTCATCCAACTACTGGCTGCTTATAGAAATCTCATACTTTTTCTTACTCAGCTTTGTTACCAGATGACTTATGTTTGATTATTTTTTCGATTGTCAGCAGTCAGCTGACAGCAATCTCATCTCTTTTGTAGTTAATTCAAATGCTCTGTACAGCAATACTGCCTGAATACCTACAGAACTCTAAACCATGACTCTGCAATCCCTAACAAAAACACAGGCTGGGAATTGGCTGGCTGGGGATCAGCTTTCAGAAAAGGCCCCAGGGGTTCTGACCGACAGCAGGCTGGGAATGAGCAGGTAGCATGTCTGCATGAATCCGTCATCTGGAAGCAAGGGAGGTCAATACTGGGCCGTGCTAAGAGGAGAAGAGTCAGAAGGTCAAGGGAAGTGATTATCTTCTCTGATCAACATCTGTTAGACTACATATAGTTTTGCACTCCCATCCCCACCTCAGTACTAGAAAAACATGGATAAACTGGAGCGAGTTCAGTATAGGTTCACAAGGACAGGATATGTGGCCAAAGTCAGTGGCCAAAATACTTTCAGCTATGAAGGGAGATTGAAGTAGTTGGGCTTGTCAGCTGAGAGAAGAGCCCAACAACCTCCTTCCCTATGTGTGGGACCAGGTTCTTCACAGTGTGTGCAGTGGGAGGGTGAGAAACAATGGGCATGAAACAAGGTAAGTTCAGTTTGATATAAAGCAAATTCTTTTCCTGTGAGGAGAGAAAAGCAGTGGAACAGGTCACCCAGAGAATTTGTACAGTATTTTTCCATCCTTCAGGGTTTTAAAGACCCATCTACATAGCTCTGAGGTGTCTAATCTCACAGCAGACCTTTCTTTGAGCCAGCAGTTATCCTAAAGACAACTTCAAGTTGCTATTGAATTATCCAGTGATTCTAATCCAGACTAACAACTCCATGGATTAAAAGCTGAGAAGGTAGTAAATACACACAGAACTATGGTAAAAAGGAACTTGTGGCACACCCTGAGGGCAAAGCACTGACTGAGTGACAATAACTTTCATCTCTTTCACCCTGTTTGCACCTATGCAAGGAGCCTGTGTCTGCTATGGCTGCATTCAGGCTAAATTATTTCAGTATTGTGAACAAGGGAAATTCCTTGCTCACAATAAAAAACCTAAAGATTCTGCAGTGCTTTAAAAGTGATTGCAGCTATACCAAGCTGTCTTTTTACAATAAATAATGGTAGAAAAATTCAGGTGGTACTTTTAGTGTCTTCCTGCCCATTATTATACTTTAAAGAATTGATGGATACTTGTCCACTGTTTCTGTTGTAATGCCACATTACTGGCTAAGCCTTGCAGTCAAACTATTGATATCAATCAGTATTAGTGAAGTTCAAACTCATCTTCTAGATACATCCATAGGACTTTTGACAAACAACTTTGTATGTTTACTTAGATGAAGCCTGATTTACATTAAAGGAAAAAGAAAAAAGAGGAAGTCTATAATATATTGGGCTTTTCCAAGAAAATAGCCTTGTATTATGCATGCAGAAAGCAGGTAAACTTGTCTGTCTGTTCAATATTAAAAAGTATGTAAAAAACCCTCATATATTCTAAAACACTTTGAATATTAATTCACAGTGGAAAAATCAATTTAAACTCTCAAGATCAAGAATATTGTTAATATTTCCTTAACGTGACTTTTTTTTATCGTCTCGGGAGCAAAGGATTTACTTTTTTCTTACTACACTGACAGATTTTTCCTTTGAAAAAATTTGTACTCAGAAAAAGGTTACTTAAAACAACATGCATGCATGAATTCAGCATAAATACCTAGATGTAATGGTCTAAATAGTGCCTCAAGGTGCATAAAAATATTCTTTTCAGAGGACAAAACTTTTTTCTAGTTGTAGATCAACTACATGAAGAAGTGCTTGTTCAGAATAGAACTTGTAGTGCTCCCTGTCATCCAAAGAAGGAATCAGTGAGATTTATTGTTTGACTAACTTTCTTCAGACAAACTAGGTGAAATAAACACAATTACCCCGAGTTTAAACTGATTTTACTTAGGAAAGACTATACAGATTCAGGCTGTGGACCTCCTCCAATTGTTTACATGCATATGTGCAAAGACATTTAATTAAATCAGAGGCAGAAAGTAGTGGTAGTCATGTTCCCTGGTTTTATAAGTCATTAATTTTACTGGCTTCACTGTATTTGAAAAAGTCTTAACAGATATCTTCAACAGCAGAAGGTCCAGCACACATTCTCACCTCCCAGAAAAATGCTCTAAAGCCCAAGAGGTAAATTAGCATGGGATGTAAAGGACATTTTCTTCACTCTTTTTTGATATGGGCTGCTACGCAACAGAGTGTGTTAAATTAAATAAGGAAGAGTGTGTCTCTGAGTATAAAAAAGAGAGTTTTGTGTTACAGTGTTACCTGATAAAATATATCTAATTGCAGTCTCGCATGCAGATATAGATGTTTAACTTTCTTCTCATCTCCTTCACCTGTGCTATGGCTGTAGAATGGACACCTAATGGCATACAGGGCATTCAGGACACATTTTATTTTGTACATGTAGACTTGCAGATCCAGTTCTGAAACTAGTGTGATTCCAGGCTACATGCTTTGTAACCACCTCATTTGGGATTGTGAATTTCACTATTATGACCAAGCTTAGCCACCCTTCTTGTCTGCTTGGCCTTGATTTTGATCATACTCTGCAGCCTGTTGGCACGTGAAAAACATACTTACACTGCAAATGTATGGATACGACAAATGCACTGTGGTAAATCTGTCTACTGTTGATACTCTCTGCTCCAAAATAATTTTCAGCTTGGAATAGTTTAAGAAGTAAGCAGTAGTCCAAGAAATATTTCACAAGAAATATCTGGATTTTTAGGTTTCACTGGTAAATACATACCACATAAACTTCATGCACTTTTAAGATATAACTAACTTCATATACAGGCCTATAAAACTAGCTGGTGTAGAAGGCATTTGAATTTAGTGATCAAATAGCAACCTAATAGTCCTATCTTCCTGAAGTCAGCAAATAACAATTTCTGTGTCACAAAAATACAAGCATTTGTTCAGAAAACTTGTAATTTGATCTCTTTTTGACAAAAACCGACAGGAACAAATCCAGCCATTGCTGCTTGTTTCAGTCTATCTCAGGATCACCCAGTTCTTTTAATGCACCACAGTCATGAACGATGACACTGAAGAGTGCTAGCTGCAAGAGAAAAAAGCCAAGTAAAGCTGTGTTAAAATGTATATTTTACAGATTAAAGAGCATTTCAGTACTCTTTTAAGTGGGAAAATAGGTTACTGACTAGAATGGAATGGAGACATATAGTTTGAGAAAGATAGTGAACTCATTCAATTCAGTTCAGTTCATCCTTGAAATCCGTGGGCTTTAGTATCATAGAACAATACAGTAGATTTGGAGCTTTCTGGATTGGTCTCACTTGAATCACATTTTTATCTAATGTAGTTGTGTAAAAACAGGATGGAAACACAGTTTTAACTGATCAAGAACATAACCAGGTGCTGATATAGATTACAATAGACTGATAGTTTTTCAAATATGTAACTGAATCCCATTATCTGACCATGTAAAACCTTGGTAGTGTCGAGTATGTTATCAAGAGACACAAGAGTTGCCAAAATGAGCAAGCAGATGAAATAGATGACATAGATAAATGTCAGAAACAAAAGCTAGTAAATGAGCTGTGGGAACAGATGGAGTGTGAATCACTGCTGTTATAAGGACTTACATTCCGGGGAAAACTTGAGTAGAAATAAAAAGAATAATTTTCAAATACAGTTTTACAGCCTGTAAGAAAACAATAAGCAAAGGAAGATAATACAGGAAAAGAGAGGAACTAGAAAGTGTTGGACAAGTGCGTAATGACTAGTAGAGCACAATATAAAGCAAGGATTAAAAGAGTTTTCAGTTTCTTAGGCCTCTGAGGTGCTTTTGGCAGCCTGAACAAGTTGTAGGAATGTTTGTTTTAGCTAGTTGTAACACAGGAATGTGTAGCTGTGGACTAATAGTTAATATGAAGGGCCTGTGCCTAGGACAGATATAATAAACTTCCTAATTACAGCCAGATGTTAAGAAAAAATAATGCTAATACATGTTGGGGTTTTTTTTCAATTGTTATTAAATATTAAATCTATCAAAACTTATACTCTAACATTCCAATCATTGGGTTTTTGACTACCTTTGACAAGTTGGTCTGTGTTCTACAGTTCATAACACAAGTGGATTCTGACGTGATGGGACTCAATGAATTTTACTGTAAATAATACGAAATTCCATGCAAAATCACATATGGTGAACAACACCTACCATCTGCCAGAAATTATGGGCAAAAAATTAGTAGTTGAATTATCGTTGAATATAATAATATATAATATTAATGAATTATTAATATTATATTGAATATACACTGCTGTAAATTCAGAAATGGTTTGCTGATGGCTTGCTTTCTAAGTGTTTCATACAGCATCCTGTAAAACATGTTGTAAATCATGGCCTGTATTAAAAACTGTTTGGGCCCTAAACAGTGGTGGGTTTCTTAGAGGAAGAACTCCAAGTATATAATATAAACAGTCAAAGAACCACAGCAAGTGTAGGCCAAATTTTTGGGGGGGTCTAAAGAATCTCTGACAGGGCTTGTAATGGGAGAGGTATCAGCTCTGCTATCATTATTGGAGACAGCCTTTCTTAGATTGACATAAAACAGTGCCAGGAAAGTCTTCCTAGCATCTTTTTCTTTTGTTTAGACTTTTTTTGAAAGCACTGATGGACTATAATAGAGGCTTCCATGGTCCTTGGATACAGTAATTATTGGTTTCTCAGAAGTACTTAAGAGATAAGTATGAGACAGATGGGTAATTAAACCTCTAGTGATCCAGGGATATAAAGAAGTTTACATAGCCTTTACTGCTGCCTCTGATATTCCTGTTCTTGCATACCTTTGTCTGTTGTTTGATGCAGTTTTTCTTTTTATATGGCTTCGTTTTAGACTTCATATTAAAATAATGGCAATTTCATATAATTTTTCAGATAATTTTGCAGCAAGGCTGTATAAAATGCAAGAATAACTCATGGATTAATATTAGATCCACATTCAGATTATAAATGTGTTTTCAATACCAATCTTTAGTTTGCTTTGACTGATGCACTCCTTTTTCTTGCAACTTGCCATTTTCCAAAGTTTTACTCTCCTCCTCACACATTTTGGTATATCTTTTCTCCAATCTTCAGGATTAAGACTTATCAAGCAAAAGCGCATTTCAGTTTCTTAAATACAATTATCTATTTCCAGATCACTTGCCATATGTTATCTAATTTTGCATTTTTGGATTTATGTGTGTGTGTTTCACATGTTATGATTCAGTTGTAATTAAAAAATGTAATCAGAGTTGACTTTTTACTCCTGCCTAGATCAATAAGGAGAATATAAAATAATCTTCATTCCAATACTCAAATTCAAGACAATAACACTTCATTTCCTCTCTTAGAAATCTCACAGGAATTCTATGAGGCAGGCTTTATTTCTGACTGGTATTTTCCTCTGATTCATATTAATTAACTGTGTAACCATATAAGATGTCTCATTTTTTTTCAAATTATATCTATAGCAAAAAGTATGAACTACAACTAAACTTACCATTCTAGACTTTACTGTGAAATTCAGTGGGCTTACTGATGTTATGTTACATTGAAAAGACAAAGAGATAGATACTGCGGACTATTTTAAATAGTACAGAACATATACAATGTAAAGAGATCCTGAAACATATTAAAGTGATGATTAAAATTTAATCGAAAGCTTGAAACATCAGTTTGAGAACTATTAAAACAAGTGACTGGAAACAGTAATTTCATGGAATATACTCATGATATAAAAAATCCAGACCAGTAAAATAGTGGATATTTGGAAATAAATATAAGTCATTGTGACTGGCCTAGAAACAGTCAAAACAATATCATTTCAAGAGAAAGTGTTTTCCTTACCGAAAAAGGCCAGTGCACACATAAATTTTGTTTATTACTGTCCACGGTTGTGTCCATGTGTACCATACAGACGCTAAAATTCCAAGGAGATAGAAACTGATAAGCCAAAGAAAAATGAAACTATTATTTTTATGAAGGAGAACAAGAAATAATCACATCTAATTAATCATCTCGAAGATAGTCACAAAGAAGGTGAGAAAGCAGACCATGTGAGACTATCAAACACGTAAAAAAAATAACAGTAGGAAAGCCTAATAGCACAATAAAGTGGCAATGTTCAAAAAGTCTTAGGACATCCCACTGACACAAAAGGCTATCTTCAGAAAGGAAAATTACTCTTTGGAAAAATGAGGAGAAAGGACTACATTTCTTTGGTTGATACAAACGTCTCCTTTCAGCTAGTAGTAACTTCTTAAATTAAGCAACTGATATTTTATATCCTTCTGTTAAATAAACTGGTATTCATTTTTTAAATATACAGAGAGAGCAGAAAAAAAATGGAGCTATAATATAGCCCTTCTTCATTTCATTAGAGAAGAAACATTAAAGTTATTCTCAGGATATTTTGTGATAAATAAAATTGTACATAAATATCAAAAGATATTCCTGCTCATTAGTTTTAAGAAACACATCATTTCTTCTCAACTTTCATTTCAAATCTGAAATGGAAACTAAGTCCTCTACTGTAGCTGGCTCAGATTTTTCCCTTATTCTACACAAGAAGATAAAATAGTTTCTTATTTTCTGAATCTAAAGCCTTCTTCTTTCTTTATCATCCCTATGTATAAAGACCCCCTAAGAAATTAAAAAAAGACAGCAGGAGGCCAGACTTTTCTGAATATGATTCATTCTGAAGAAAAATGTGCATATTTTAAACAGCACTGGTTAGGAAGGAGAATCTGCTCTCCTAGGATGTTCCTTGTGTTCATTTGGATCCTAGAGTTTCAGACAGAAAACCATCAGTGATTGGGAAATATTTAAAACAAGGCAGGCAGAACTGGGTGGGTTTTCAGATCCAATTTATCCCAAAGTGTCTCATGGATCAGGGAGTGGACATTTTCCTAAATTAAGGTTAATTGTTTTGCTTAAAAAGCAGCAAGACGTTTGAATATGCTTCATTGTTGTGGTTTCTTGACACTGTTAGGATTTAAAATAATTGAAAAAACGTCTTCCACTTTGTTCAAGTTTTGTTCCCAGTTTCAGTTTAGGGTCAAAATCCTATTTTCCTATTTGGGAAAGACAAACACGATGAACAAAATTCTGGTTTCGTCTACAACAATACAAATCCTTAATTTTTCTGCTGATTTCAACATTGCACTTTACCTTTTTTTTGCCTTTAGAATAGCTTGAAGCCCCATACTGTTAACATATTTTTGGATGATATACTTGTGTGAAAAAAATGTAGGAAAAATTCCAGCATACTTTTCTTTCCACACATGACAGATTTTTGTCACATATCATGAACACTGTAGATAGGTAGCACACAGGGTAAATTCTTGGACTGAGTATGAACAAAAGAGCACAGAAGATTTTAGACTGATGACGTTGCCTTTATTTAATGGGACCTGGCTGCTTAGTTATTACTACTGCTATATATTATTAATATTATTAAATAAAACCCAACTATTAGCTTTTGCAATTGTTTCCCCCTTTTTTTACTTCTTTTTCCTTCTTCTTATTAATAAGAAAGTTTTCATAATTATTTAAAACTCTACATCTGGATTTCAAAACTTCTTAAGCTCCCATTTAATCACTTAAAAAATAGCTAAATTTTAAAAATAACTCTGTAATAGGGACATTGGGAAGCACTATGTTAAGGCCATCATGCAAAAAAGATTGGTGATCTCAGGGAGAAGAATGGATGAGACCCTCTCTGAAACACATTTTCAGCTTTATTCTACATCCTTTCCTACCTCTGTTATTTACATTCCTTAATAAGAACTAAGATTTTTTTTTTCTCATCCACAGACCTATTCTAGACAAAATGACTTTAAGGATTCCAGCTTTTAAATTCCATTAAATTTGAGTCAGTACAGAAACTGCATTGCTGCTGTACCAATGAGAAGAATAAATATTAAACCAAAACATTCAGATTAGATGAGGACGAAAACCTTATTCAGATGGCCGTAAGCGGTACACACAAAATTACAAAGAAAGGATGTTTTAATTGACAGATGGTGAGAATAATTTTTTTCTCTCTATGTGTGTCACAATTACAGCAGGAATTATGTACCATTCTTAGTATTAGTTTGCTTCAGCTTTATAGAGAAGCACTGACCTACTCTAGAAAAGTTCTATTTCCAAGTCTAGATTTTTCTTTCTAAATTCACAGAATGACAGAATCGCCAGGTTGGAAGAGACCTTCAAGGTCATCGAGTCCAACCCATGCCCCAACACCTCAACTAAACTAAACTAAACCATAGCACTGAGCACTACATCCAATCTCTTTTTAAACACGTCCAGGGATGGTGACTCCACCACCTCCCTGGGTAGACCATTCCAATATTTTATGACTCTTTCTGTAAAAAACTTTTTCCTAATATCCAATCTATATTTTCCTTGGTGCAGCTTAAGACTGCGTCCTCTTGTTCTGCCAGTTGGTGCCCGGAAAAAGAGACCAACCCCCACCTCACTACAGCCACCTTTCAGGTAGTTGTGGAGAGTGATAAGGTCACCTCTAAGTCTCCTTTTCTCCAGGCTAAACAACC